>JAXGGA010002984.1:0-110880 GCA_038373865.1 Uloborus plumipes
TGATACAAGGCTTCGCAGAAAAAAGGCAGAGCATCAAAACGCATTTGCACGAGGCATGACCACAGGTACGATCTATCAGCAGGTGTGGGGTAACGAGAGTGGGTCCAGGGAAAAAGGGGGGGGGAGCAGGTGAAGGTTCAGGAGAGAAAAAGGGGGGGGGGGAGCCGCCACAAGAAGACAGGAAGTGGGGTTGTCGCAATTTTACGAAAACTGCTCCAAAAGCCGGGTTACTGTTAAATCCCAAAAATGCTTGTACCAAAAAAGTCGTGCAGGTATGTTCCGCTCTTAGGGAAATTATCCACTCACAAAATGTATGAAAAAACGTTAAATCCCAAAAATGTTAGTACCAAAATTGCAATTTTGTTAATAAAATTCTAAAGAAAATTTCGAGAAAAAAATGGTTTTACTTTTCTTTTGTAATCTTCCCAATTAATCCCCCTTACTATTTCTAATTACCCCCTTACTATCTTCATTATCACAATTCTTTTTGAACATGTTATAAGCAAGATAACATTTAAAATCCCCCTTCCTATTGTGTGTAGGTAGTGTACTTTTAACGTGTCGCCATGTGGAATCAATGGTATTAGTGTGACAGCCTGTGTCGGGGTCTACAAAATGAAGATCGTGATTTACCGCGAAATGTTCAAAGCCTTCTCTATCTAAAGTTTTGTACGCTTTCCACCCGTCTGAATGTATGGTAGTGCCTGGCAAAATCCATTCTTTAATAACAGAAATAAAGTATCCCTACTCCTATCACCCACAGCAACAAAAAACATTTTACCCGTCCCCCTTTCTATCCCCCCAAAAACCCACTGACCCTCGACTGCATGACCCCTGTTATATTTTCTTTTTCCAAATTTTGTTTCCACTATTTTGTCAACCCCCCCTATTTTTTCCGAATGTAATTCTATGTAATTTATAATTTCTTCATTTATATAGTTTCGCCATTTACTAACTTGTGATATAAATTATAGATTCTAAGCAAGAAATCAGCAACTGTTAAACAATGTGGCCTCTAGTGACTAGTATCCTTTTTTAAGGACGTTCTTAAATTGCTGGATCAGGTGGAAAAGCTGTTCATATGTGCTACTTCATTTATCTTGCAGTCCACAGTGGTTGTGGGCGCTATTGAAGATGACATGTTGCCGGTCGTTCGAAATGACGATTTTGCTAGTGCAATTTTCAGATTTTCTACAAATACAAAACGAGGCTGATTTTCCATCCATATTCCTTCTTTGAAAGTTGTATAAGAAGTTGCGGTGACGCACCATTTCACCCCCGCGATTTGATTTCAGAAACAATATCTGTTGAGCCATTGAAATAAATCAAATGACTGAACCTAGGTCGAAATCTCCTTGTCCTAACAACCCTCTCAACAGCCCAGTGAGCGGGTCTAGGCCTACTGAGGCCACGCCATTTTGTGGGAAAACGGAATACCCCGCTGAAAATCAATCATAATGCACTGAGGATCAAAAGACAAGTTTTTGAGTTGCGCCATCTGCTGGATCAGGTGAAAAAGCCGTTCATATGTGCTACTTCATTTATCTTGCAGCAGGCAGTAGCATAAAGGGGAATTTTCTATTTCCCTTGTATAGAGTATGGCTGATAGAATATATAGCGTGTTTATAGTGTTGGTCATACTATCATTAGATTCTTCCCCAGATATCTGTTTAACGTCGTTTTTTAGTTTGCAGGATAACTCATCGGTCACGCTTCCAATCCTGTTTTAGAGCGAGCAGGTCTCCAGTACCTTCCATGAGTTTTGATGACGTGGATATTGTTGTTGAGGGCAGCTTACCCTTTCGAGACATTTTGAAATGAAGAAACTTAATAATACAACTTATGAATACAATAATTTCTACAAAACGGCTTATACATAACTCTAGTCCTCTTCGTCCGTATTCAGAAAACAAATTACATTGAAAATAATTTTAGAAGAGTACAAGAGCACGACGTTTGTCATGCTGCATGTAGTGTGACAAATGTTTGAGAGAGAATAAAATTAAGCTCTTTCCATGCCTTAAAAAATGGAGTTGAATAATAAAATGTATCCAATGGCCGCAGAATGGTGCCATTCCATGTTGATTTATGTGCAAAAAGCAATGCATAACTTTAATCATTAAGGTAATATTGTAAAATGGTTGTCCAAAGAATTATTTAATGGATAAGTTCGTAATAGTCTATTTGGTTTCGCGAGGCAATACTATTTCTAGGAATTTGTTTGAAGCGACGCTGCCTGGGTACCTGCAGGGTAGGACTGCTTGACCTTGGCCTTTAGATGTCCCCCCTATACGTTTTCTCCTAATACAATGAAAGGAATGAAGAGCGATCGAGAGAAAATTTCAGGAACCGTGGTTTGACCAAGAATGGTAGTCTCAATGCTTCCCTATACCATAAAATTTCGAAGAAAGAAATCTGCTGAATAAGGAGTTGGCGAGACACCAATTGGACAGCCCTGTAGTAGTGGGTTTTCGCAAACAATTTTTCCTTTGGCATCTTCTTTGACGACTATCAGCATTTTTTACTAAAATATGAGTTACTTACATAACTTACTCTTAAAATTTTCTCAAAATTTCAGATACAAAAATTGAAACATTTTAAATCAACAGCAAACGATACTCCAATGTAAGAGGAATTAAAATAAAAAATAGAGTTGTTACCCCCAAAGAGAACAGGTGCACAGGTACAAAAGATCTTGTCCTGGAATGCAAATCTTAACATGTACACAATAATACTGTAGGGGAAGCCTGTCAATCAATCGACGGCTTCGCCTTTGACGACAGTGGTTGATGACGTCTGATTAGCGAACTCACCGCGGTGGTTAGAACCACGGCCCCTAAACTTCGCTTTTCCGCGGGAAGAACCGCGACCGCGAGTATAGCCAAGGGGCTTCATGACATCCAGGGGCACCGGAGGAACACTTTGTGTCTCAAATATTTCGGCATCTGCCATTAACGAGCTAAAAGGAGTAAATAGGATATGTTTTCCCTTAATTTAGGAGAAATATCTTGTACTGGTTGAGTATATGGAATTAGGCCAGAAGGTTTAGCCCCCCCCCTCCCCGAAAAAAAGATAAACCCTGTTTGCAACTTACGAGTGTTAGCCTCTGGGGAGAAGCGCATCTGGGGATTTTTGCGTACTCAATAATAATTATATAAAAATTTAGTTAATAAATTTTTTTGTGTAGAATTATTTTTTCATTCTATAGAGAAGCAAAAACGGCCCATCCCAGCTATTGCGGAAAGAAACAATAAAAAGAAAAAGTATTCACCAAATAATATCCTCGACAGGGTTAGCTTCGCTTCGGAAACACAGCTTTGCCCTTGGCACCCAGCCAGCTAAAATTACGCGCAACCGCATTGTCCAGAAGCTTTACAACAATCCTCTTCACGGACGCATCTACCGTTGTGCGCCACAAGCAGCAAGTCTCTTAGTCTGAAAAAAAAATAATTAAGAATATTTTTTATTACTCCTTAATAAAACTTACTAAATTCTCTGCAATACTACTGTTTTGTATCGCTGACTCAACAGAATTAAATTCCATCATACTCTTTATAGGTAGAGAAAATGGCAAACTCACGCGCTCCGATGTGGGGACTTCAGGAGCGGTAACAAAAATAGGTCACAGTGAAAGGGAAATCCTGAACCAAATTACTCGTGCGACTATCTTGATGAAAAAAGTGTCATTTTAAAGGATTTTGTCTGCTCTTTCCAAATATGTACTTATTTTGTATGTAGGTCCGACAGGAAGTTCTCTAAATTTTGTTTTTTTGCGAATTTTTCTTAAATATAATATTTATCGGTTACGGTTAAGAATTGATACCGCTAATGGGTGGTTCTATACTCCACTTGGACTCTTCTATCACCCCTTTTCGTATGACAGATTCGATCAAACTCGCCCTGTATATGAAAATAATTGCTTGTAAAAACACCTTTTCCATTCTATAGTTTACAGCACCACATATCTAACAATATTTTAAATTAAAACCACCTTTTACCATTTCACTTTGCTCCCACAATCCCCAACTTTCATTCAAACAATAAGCATTAAGACATAGTGGTAAAAGTGCAACAATAAATAAATTTATAAATATAATACCTCTGAATAAATTCCAAAGTTGCTCAGCATTCTTTTGGATATACTAAATTCATTATGTAGAAAGACGCAAACCACATGAAAAAGGCATCATCGAGAGGGATATTTTCTTCCAGCGACTCTTTTTCAATAAAAACTGTGCTTACTACTTAAATAATAACATTGATATTTCAAGCGGCAAATCTAAGCTAACGAGCAACTTACCAATGCATGCGATATATGGCGTCACAGGTGCTTCTGCAGCTACCTTGGTCAAGCTTTTTTCATCCTAAATAAAAAAAGACTTCATGCATAAAACTAGTCGACATGTCAATAAACAGTTACTGAAGTTCTTTTAGATAAAAGTGAGAAAATAAAAATTAATTTTAATAATTTTCTAAAATACTAGTTATCACTCAAAAGTTTCTTCTCTACTTGAGGCAAAAAGACAAATTACCGAATGCTTTCAGAAAAAAAAATAAATAAATAGTCAATTAAACTTTGATAAACCTAGAAGTAATAGTTGGTAACAGAGTTAAACCTTGTTAAGCTTCTGTTAATAACTAAATTTTAAACATTTTATTGCTAGTGATTTTTGGATTCATTTAGATTTAAAAACCAGAGATAGTCCACGTTATAGTTGGGCCTTGACTGACAAGAATGTTACGACTGAATGAAAAATGTACTAATTTGAATTAAGGTAAAATTAAGAAATATAAAAGAAATCCTAATAAATATATATAATTTACCTCAAATTTTCATCAGCAGCTCTGCCTCCTCGTGTAACATCGAGCACAGAATTGGTATCAGGGACAAGTGCTCTGGGGTGGTTAAATTAAATTTTTTTTTTTTATTTACATATTTAATTGATTCAGGTATTTTATCTTTCATGGATTCTTGGAATTTTTTTTTGCAAAGAAAATCCAATTAATATATTGGCATGGCTAAAAAAAATTTTTCTTTTTAAGAAAGGCCAATCATTTAAAAGTTTTTTGATCTGTGGCTTTGAATTTATTCAATTCTTTGCAGCACGTACGTTTCGTCCATGCATTTCTGGATGAAATCCGTACAAGGATTAACTTTCAAATATTCTACCTTTAGAAAGGATTTTTTTTTCTTTCTGTGTGGCTTCATTCTCGCCCTCAGGAAAGTCACTTGGTTGAAAATTCGGGCACCCATAGCTGTCAGCTAATCGCTTTGGTGAAGTGGAAGAACAAGCTTTTCTTTTCACTGCACCAGTTGATTTTAGGCAGTTTTCAGATCCAGCGATCAGCTGACAGAGGAGGCTGCTATGTCCCAGACCGATGAAGTCTCTACCGATGGTGTCCTTGAAGAACTGGGGATACCCCAAGTAGCATAATCCCGTTACATCACGTTTTCCCGAAGAGTTGACATAACGTTACTTGTAACGTAAAAAGAGCGATAATTTGTCAAGTTGCATTTCGGTAATGCAACGGTTGCAGAACAGTTGCTTGTCATGGTTTGTCAACGATACTGAAACGCTACATCAATGACATTTTTAACGTTATATCAACCTTTATTTGCAACGCTTCATGACGTTGCAGCAGCATTCGACTTTTCACCGATTCATCAAGATCAAAGATTTACAAACATTTTAAACAAAAATTATATAATTGAATGATTTTATTCAATTGCTTTTGTCAAAAACTTATCTTTATTCAAACCGATCAAGGTGATCTTTATCGACCTTGATTTAAATCAACGACGATAACACTATTTTAGGGTTACGGACTCTTAAGAAATTTCCAAAGTACTAAAATAAGAAAAGAATGTTTTTAGAACTAAAGACAACGAATACTAACCAGAAAGAAAAAACTTCACAAAAAAAAAAAGTAATGCAGAATACATACCTTTATTTGAATCTAATTGACTGATTGAGCAAGATTACAAAATGAAAAAGTTTCAAGTATAATTAATTTGCTACGAAATGTTGCGTTTCAAAATTTTGCTTTTGTGACGAATCTTCAAAATAGCGTGTTATCACGTTGCCTGGAAAACAGTAACGATCTGTCAACCAATTGTATCGTAATGAAACGTAAAGGTTGTGTTTCAGTGTTACTTGGTACCTTCTGACAACCTTCATTGCTACGGGTTCCAAGTGTTTTTTCCTGGGGTCGGGAATGATCTCCATCACAGTTGAAACCATAAATCCTTACAGCTTCCCTTCCTTAATACATTATGTCAGTCATTTTTTATCCTTGTCACACCTCTGAAAGGATACAACTATAACAGGGGGAGTGGGAATTTCTCCCTTTTCTAATTTATATTGAAGTTGTTTTGGAAACCTATGAAACGGAATCTTTTCCAGCAGAAATTCCGAATCATAATTAAATTTAGGCACCAATTCTGTTATTCGAATTGCTCCACATGAGGAAGATGCCATTGCAGTTTCTTCATGTGATGAATCATGAACTTCTATCACATCTGCAAGCTGAGGCTGTGCCAGAGCTTTATCTGAAACAATGAATATTATAATGCAGATTAAGAAATACTAATAACAAAAGAAATCTAAAAACACAGTTAATGAAAAATTGCAAAACATTGCCACCCCATTTCCTTGACACTGACCCTTGGTTTTAAATATCTCACCCTGTTAACTGATCAAGGACTGGTCTTCTGTTATCTTACAAAATACAACTAAAAACTTGGCCTTAATTTATTTTTTTCAATTTTTAACTCGACAAAGATCGTTTCAAAAATTCTTTTTGTTTGAAAGTATGTACCTTTTCAGTTGGTCTCATGGTCTGGGGTTGACAATGGCAGACCTGCCAACTCTCCCGTTTTTTGCTCCAATCTCCCAATTATACGTTTGAGTATTGATTTCTCCCGTTTTTTGTTCCATTTTTGTATTTTCTTATACTTTCTTCTGTAATACTTTCATCTGTAACATATAGTTATTCACAGCCCCAATAGATGGCGTAGCTATCAGCGCTGATCTGTACGCAATGGTTCCAAAGCTGCACCATTTGCGTCAATGTGCGCCGCCGAACACCACCTGCTACAAATTTTTTTTTTTACCCATTTTGCGCCGAAGGTGTGTCAAAAAGTTCCATTAGCAAGATTGCCATTTTTTTTACGAATCTATTACTGAAATCTTCGGCTCAATAACAATATTTTAATTTGTTTTATTCTCAATGTTTTAAAATCGTAAAATAAGAGGAACGAAGTGTCAGGGTATATGTGTGAGATCTTTTTGCATCCATTACATGAATTGAAAGATTTGCTTTCAGGCAATTTCTTAATCGTCTACAAAGCGATAACTTATACTTTTTCGTGTTATTTTTCATCCAAACATTTATTATTATTATTTTAAACGTTTGGTCTTTGAAAGATTCGGCAGAATTTGTAAACTAGCGATTTGTTTCAATTCTCTTCAGCTGAAACGATCGTTTTGATTTAGTTGTCATTCTTAACATTTACTTAGTGAGATAATTCTGCAGTTTTAGCAGACTAGAAAATGATATAATAAGAAAAAAAAAACATAAAAATACGAGGATGACGGAAACAAATTATGATTTTAAGCTATTACGTTTTGACCTCTAAATAAATTTTCTTTTTGACCTGAGCAATAATGATGCTAAAAAGTTTGAAACAAGCATAAGTAATTAATTTTTAGAATTAAATTTAAAAAGAAAAAAATTATATGAAACTTGAAGCATGGTCAGTTTTTCTATATTTTACCGAAGTAAAATTATATGTATACTCACTTAAAAATGGCTGTTTATTTTGTCAAATAAGCAATCATTTAAATTTCCTTAATTGGTATTTCTAAAATGGTTTCATAAATGTGTACATTTTGAAGTAGTTCATTACATGTTATTGCTGTTAAATAATTAATGCATATTATTATTTTTTGAAATGAAATAGTTCTAACACAACAATGAACTGTCAATCTGAGGCTTGCTAGCATGCACAGCATCTTTTCTAGGCCTATTTTTTTCCCCAAAATTTTACGGATAGTGAAGGGGGGGGGAGTGTCAAAGAGTACTCAATGGATATTATAATGAACAAAAAATCACACCTATATAAATCCCTTTCAAAACATAGTTGAAGTAGCGGTACCAAATATAATGGGGTGACTCGCAAATGGGAAAAAACTTGCTTTCCCTTTGCCCCCAACCAGCTGATGTGTTGTGCCACAGAATCCACCATAAGCCTCGTCATAATACGCCGTAGCCGCCTGTACGGTGGCTCCTCCACAAATAGAAGTCTAAAAGCAAAAATAAATCTTTTAACTAATTAGTAAAACAATTTTCTATTATGCAGTAAATTTTTCTGATATTTACCAAACTTTAAGCAACTGCGCAATGTCATGTTCCAAGGTACATAGTTCTTGCATAGATTTTATTGGCAAATTTTAAAGGAAATGCTTCCTCTGCAACTACTTGAGGAAGCTGGAATAAAAAGTTATTAATAAGTGCAGAATCTAAAACTTTAATCAGTAATATTTTGACTTAAGTTCACTACAATGCGATAAAAGCAATTATCCACATTTTAAAAATTAAAATATTTTAAAAGTTTAAATGTGGGATCTGGTTTCTAAACCAGTGAAAAATATTTCTATGAAAAGGTATTCATATAATTTGCTTTTATTTATGAAATATATACTATGAATAAGCTAAATGAGCTTGGCATTTAACGACCTAAATTTATTTAAAATTACTGAAAATATTTACCACACAGTTGATTCATGATCACTTCCTAATTATGGATTGCTATTTTTTGAGTTTCCCTCATTTCCGTCACCTCTCTTACAAGCATTATTAAAGGCTAAAACAAAAATGAAAATACTTAATTGAAATGCTTTAATAACCAAGGAAAACTAGATGAAAATTCTCACTAACCCGCTTCTATGCCAGTACTCCTTCTCTCACTGACGATGTTGAACACGTGTTCGGCAGCCGCCTCGCAATGCCCGATGTCGGGCATCGGAGGCTCTGCTTTAGACAAGACTGCTGCACTTGCGCCATCGGTATGGAGCCGCTTTTTTTGGCATCAATGGGACGTTGATGCCAGTTGTCTCTGTAAACGTTAAGGAACAGTCCTCGAAATCCGTCTCGTCGCTGCTCCACAGTTTGGTGGGAACAGCTTTCCTCTTCCCCTTTCCTTGGGACTCCACATCTGACGCGAAGTCTGATTTCTCTTATGCTTTTTTAAAGCAATCCTCGCTTTATCATATGTGTCTGAAAACATTTATAGTTTCACTGATTATTTGAATGTTCTTTACCGAGCAGTTTAGCAGTTAAGCTAGAAACATTTCAAAAAGGTCAACATGAAAAAACCTCAACTTAACAAACACAAAATAACTTAAGGGGACACATGACCTTTGATGTGAAATTTTCTTTTTTATTTTTTACTTTACTTTGTCCTTTTTTTGGTTTTTTATTGTATATTTTAGCTATTTTTTAAATATTAATCTAAATAAAAATATTTTTGACTAAAAAAACTGCTAAATTATAGTAAAATATTAAAAACATGAAAAAAAGAGCCTCGCGTCTGAAATTTCAACCAAAAAGCTCCAAAATTTTCTTGTAGACACATCACAATAATGCAAACACGTATTGGCATACTTGTATGGCTTACCTCTACTAGTTTTCGAAAAAAAAAATTTTTTTTGAATTTCGACCATAATTTTGTAAAAATTTTTAATTTCGCTACAACGAAACCAGTATTTAAAAAAATTTGTCGTGTGCCAGCCAGGCTGGCAATTTGGGGTGCGCTGCTTCGCTTAAAAAAAAAAAGCAATAAATGTTTCATTAAAACAATTGCCAACTTATCTTTGTAATGCTTATACAAAACAGTGAAAAAAGTTTTATGTTAATTACTCAAAAATAAAGACGCGGCATACATTTTAAAGTTGAAAAAAACACAAAAAAATGTAACGGAGAAAAAAGCATTTTTGTGTGTAAATGTACTAATTATGGCTCTAATACTGATAATATCCTCAAAACACATATCAATAATTTTTATATGTTACTTATAGTTATAAATTTTATAACATCAGCACAAGTGTCTGATTCGACATTTTTACATCAAGAAAGCAATTCATGGAAATTTGGGTACATGCCTACAATTAGCTTTGTGCAATATTGGCTAATTTGATTATGTGTCTAAAATATTGGCTTCTTTTTGCCAAGTGAAACAATACAATTTTTTAACAATTCAGTTGCATAAAAATCAGTTCCAAAACTTCTTTGAAATTCTTTTTGGAAAAATCAAAAAATAATCAAAAATAAACAGCAATCAAACAAAATCAAAAATAAACAGCAATAATATCATACAAAAAACATGACAATGCTATACTATGCATTTCTTATAGCGAAAAATATTACATTATTATCACAATCTTTTTTTGCACTACATTGTATAAAATATGCACAGAAATTTTTAAATTCCAGTATATACCACACGTTCATATGTAAGTGCTCCGTGTACTAAAATAATCCAGCACCATAAGTCTCACCTTCGGCTTTCTTAATTTTTTTAGCAACATTCTTCTTTTTGTATTTTTTTTTCTTTCGCAGCATTCTTGTAAGCGGATGACTGCCGCCTAACACATTGATTAATTCGGCGCACGCCACGCCTACTTTTTTGTAAAATCGTCGTAAAATCATTAAAAAAACGTCCGATCGAAAAAATTTTTTGCACAATTCGTTTGAGAATCAACTTTTTCATGATTTAATTGAAAAAAAAAAAAAAATAAATAAATAAATAAATAAAATAAAAAATCCAAAATTTGAAGAATTGAAGGTCCAGTGTCCCCTTAAACTGTTATTCATATGTAGTTACTTGGAAACATTTTTCAACTATTTCAAACTGATTACTAACTATATTTTCCCAGGATTCTAGCTTTATGGGGTAGCCAATCTGAACACGGTTTGACCATTTTCTTTAGCAGCTTCTGGACATCTACTGGCTTGAGTGGAGGCCAGAAGCATGAATCTTGTAATATCCATGAAAGTGGGACAACTTCCACTTCATTTGACTCAATGAAATTCACAATCGCGAATGTAAATGGCATTCTTTTAGCTTTAACTAAAAGGAAAAACTAGTTCTACAAACATTTATACATTAATCGCAAGGTCATGTTAATTGGTCTCAAAAATGTATTAATAATAAAAAAAACCAAGATCAAATTAAATCATTAAAAAGATGAAAAAGCAACTTATCTCAGCAATCAACTAAATGTTACAAAAAGAAAATGTCAGTAAAAACAAAAAATAGGAAAGGAAACAATAGCACTGCATAAACTTGAATCTACTAATTGGATAGAAAGGATATTTCTTCAAAGTACTTTGTACGAATGAGAAATAATACAAAGTTAGATAACAAAATTTCACTTAATTTAGTATCACTCAAAATGAAATGACTAACTGTTAGGAATAAATACATAATAAAAACACAGATAAATATAAGAAACCATCACATACATATATCAAAGTAGGTTTATGGACAGGTAAAGTTAATTTGTTATTAATATTTAATCAATATCATATAACAAAACAAGTTGAATCAAATGAAAGGATAACAAGAGAAATTAGATTATTTACATAGTTTATTTCTGATTATACTGAAATATAATACTCTAATAGACAAAAATAACTATTTACAATATTATTTTGGGTTTGGCTTTTTTTTTTTTAATTTTGCACTAATTGCATTTAAATTTAAGAGCAGAATTGGAAATACGTTGCGATCTCACAAGGCTTATTACACAACAATCTTCATTAGAAAATTAACCAACTATTCAGTAGCACTTAGTGAAATACTTAATTAAGATTTCTGAAAGAATAATTGGAATCTCCACAAATTAAAACACGAGTCGGAGAAATTGAGAAAGGATATTCATGCCAGGTCTGTGCCCTGGAGACCTCATAGCACCCGCGGCAGGAATGGTTGGTTGGTTGTTTTGAGTTTATTGGCGCAAGAGCCTTTATAGGCTATACTGCGCCAAACAATAACCCATAAAGCATATAAAATTTTAAAAATGTTTTAAAACACACTTATAAATGAAGTTTAAAATTCAAACTAATCAAGATGAAGAAAAGACTAAAAATTTTTAGTAAAATCAGAAATGTATAAAAAACGAAGACAAAACACTCATGACAAAGATAAAACCACTAAATTAGAGAAATAAAACCAATTTCATGTAAAAATGGAAACAGATTAGGGTGGGGTGGATCCCCTAGTAATTCTGTCAAAGATGGATAAAAATTATTAAAATGTTTAAAACGTATACGATTAAAATTCGGGCAGTTACATAAAATGTGCAACACTGTCTGGTTTACATTACATTTTAGACATGTAGGTGCAGGTTCTTGGCAAAGAAGATATTTATGCGTAAATCTCGTATGACCAATGCGAAGCCGAGATATTATGGCTTGGTCCCTTCTTTTAGCCTTTAAGGATTTAAAACCTTTGGTCAGTGGCTGGATGGAGTGCAATTTATTTTGCGTTTCTCCATTCCAGTCACGCTGCCAAGAAATGTTAAGGCAGTCTGTAACGTAATTTTTAATGTCTTCATAAGGTACGAGATTTTCCGCATAGGAACTTGCCGTCTTGGCAGCTGTATCGGCTGCTTCATTTCCAGTAATGCCTACATGGCCGGGTACCCAACAAAAAATAATATCGAAATTGTTGTCTTTTAGACTATTGTACACGTGGAAAGATTGAATAACTAATGGGTGACTATTGTTGTTGCAGTTAATGAGAGCGTCAATTGAGCTCTTCGAGTCTGTGTATAATATCCATTTTTTATAATTTGATTCTGCTATTGTTTTTAAAGATGTGGTTATGGCTTTTATTTCCGACGTGAAAACAGAGCAAGTTTTATTTAATTGTTGTGCGATTGTTTGGCCATCAATTACTGCTGCGAAGCCGACGTGATCATTTGCTTTCGATCCGTCAGTAAAAATTTCATTATGTATAAAATATTTTTGCTTCACATCACTGTAGATCTGTAGGTAGACTGAGTCGGGTGTAGTGTCTTTTTGATATTTACTGAAATCATGAAGAACAGAAAAGTTGCATTCATTCCATGGTTCAATTAGTTTTGTTGCGTTGTAAGTATCAAAATCTGTAATTTGAAGGTCATTAAGTGCCTGTCGCATTCGGATCCCAAATGAAGGGGTGACCGATGGACGACGTAAAAACAAGTCTGTATTTGACGGATGGAAAATATATGAATGCAAGGGATGATTTATATTCTGTTTGATTTTGAAATAATAATTTAGAGAAAGTTTGAGTCTTCTATTGTAAAGTGAAGGTTCGTGAGCTATTACATATAGGCTATTTATAGGTGAGGTTCGAAAAGCACCTGTAGAAATACGTAGCGCCTGGTGATGTACAGTGTCCAGAGTTTTAAGATAAGTTTTAGCGGCTGAGCCATAAATTTGACACCCGTAATCAAGTTTTGAGCGTATTAGAGCCCTGTAAATTCTTAACATGGAATGTGTGTCAGCACCCCAAGAAGTGTTAGCCAAGACTCGAAGTATATTTGATTTTAAAGTACTTTTCTTTTTTAAATCTTGCAAGTGTGGAATAAATTTAAGTTTATTATCCAGTGTGATTCCGAGAAATTTTCCTTGTTCTCGTACAGATATCGGTTGGTTATTTATGAGAAGATTTGGATCGGGGTGAAGACCTCTTTTACGGCAGAAATGAATACAGAAGGTTTTTTGAGCTGAGAACGAAAAGCCATTTTCCTCTGCCCATTGAGAAACTTTATTAATAGCCATTTGAAGCTGTCTTTCAATGGTACTCATGTTTGTTGACGAGAAAGAGATTTGAAAATCATCAACGAACATAGTACCGTTGACAGCAGGAGGAAGTTGCTCGAGTAAGTTATTGATTGCTATGAGAAAAAGAGTTACGCTCAGCACACTTCCCTGGGGCACACCTTCTTCTTGGATGAAGGTATCAGATAGAACAGACTTGACACGTACGCGAAAAGTTCTATGTTTAAGGAAATTGGAGATAAAATTGGGTAGATTCCCACGAAACCCATACTCATGTATGGTTTTGAGTATCCCATATCTCCAGGTACGGTCATATGCTTTTTCCATGTCAAAAAATACGCTCACAAGATGTTTACGTTTTAGGAATGCTTCTCGGATTGATGTTTCTAGTAGCATTAGATTGTCTATGGTGCATCTACCGCGTCTGAATCCGCTTTGATGTGAAGCTAGCAGATGGTTTACCTCCAGAGTATACATGAGTCTGGTGTTGACCATTCTCTCCATCAATTTACAAAAACAACTCGTTAGAGCAATTGGTCTGTAACTTTCGGGTTGATTGGGATTTTTGTTGGGTTTAAGAATAGGCACGACAATTGCTTGTGTCCAGAGTTTTGGAAAACAGTTTTCAGACCAAATCCTATTAAACAGATACAAGATATTGTTTAAAGAGGGTATGCTTAATTTTTTCAACATCATATTATGGATATCATCTGGACCAGGTGTAGTATTTTTGGCTTTTTGTAAGGCACTATTTAATTCTGTAAAAGTAAAATTTGTATTGTATGTTTTAAAAGTATTTGAATTAAAATTAAGTGGTTTTCGCTCTTTAAGCGTTTTAAAGGCCAGAAATTTTTGACTGTAACTATCTGCCCTAGAGACTTCTGCTAAATGAGTCCCCAAGCAGTCGGCCACTTCTTTAAAATCGGATAGCAGTTGTCCATTTTTCTCCAGAATGGGAGCACAGCTTGTTTTATAATTTCCAGCGATTTTCTTAATTTTGTTCCATACGGTTTTAGATGGAGTGGACGTCGTGATTGTGCTGACATATGTACGCCACGAGTCCCGCTGGCTTTTTCGCCGAATCCTCCGAGCTTCAGCACGAGCTCGTTTGAGTGCCACAAGATTTTGCGTGGTTGGATATCGACGAAATGTGTTCCAGGCTTTTCTCTGTTTCTTATAGGCTTCCTGACAGTAAGAGTTCCACCAAGGCTTAGGAAATTTGATCCTGCCCTTAGTGGTTCTTGGAATAGTAATGTTCGCTGCATTTAGGATAATGTCTGTTACTCGGCTTATAGCTACATCAATGTCAGTTTCGTTCACAACTTCCGATGTTATTTCTGCCAACTGTGTAAATGCTGCCCAATCAGCTCGATCAAGGCGATAACGGACTTGCTGCTGCTCATTGTAGCTGCAGCGTCCGGTAAAAGTTAACTTGATCGGGGAGTGGCCACTGGTGTAGAGACCACCTTTCACCTCGAATTCCCAGTGTGGCAGAAGCGAAGGTGAGCATATTGACAAATCGATGGCATGGTAAGTCCGCGTCGGAAGATGGAAATATGTATCTTCACCGTTGTTAAGGATGCATAGATCGTTGTCACCAATAAAATTTTCAATTATCAATCCTCTGCTGTTTGTGTCTGGACTCCCCCAGAGAGGATTGTGGCCATTGAAATCCCCCAAGATGACAAATGGGGGTGGAAGTTGATCTATCAATGTCTGCAATTCCACGCTTCTCAAATCGTAAGAAGGTGGAATATACACAGAGCAAACTGTGATGAGCGAGTGAAGGTGGACACGCGCAGCTACTGCCTGAAGGGACGTGTTGATGTTGAGCTGGCTAGATGCGTAATCAGTGGAGATTAGCATCGCCACTCCTCCACAACGACGGTCACCTGACAAGCAGTCCTTGCGGTGTATATCAAAACCTTTCAACCTCGGTCTATCAGCAGGCGACAAGAATGTTTCTTGCAGACAAAAAATGGCCGGTTGGTGTGTTTCGACAAGATCTTTGACGTCCGTGACATTATGCGAGTAACTCTGACAGTTCCAAGATAAGATGCTCAGGGCCATGAAAAGAAAAAGAAGAAAAAACGGCCAAAAGAAAGGACACCTCATTTAGCTTGGACGTCCGTCCATCCTTCATCTTCGGATGACGGAATTTCTTTAAATTCGACGTCCTCTACTTCATCATGAATGGAGTGATGAAGTGATTTGGTTAGTTTTACTTGCTTATTAGGGAGCAAGAAGTCCTCTTTTTTAAAAGCAAAATATTTAGGAGGCCTCTGTTTAGAGGTAGCTCCAATTTTAGCACGCGCTTGTATAATTTTCTTTTTTTCAGTGCATTTTTTCGAATTTTGTGTCTTTGGTACAATTGAAAAAAGTGATTCAGCAGGATTTATATTTACCATTTGCGTTTCTTTATTTTCATTTAGTTTTCTCGGAGAAGTTTTTGCACTATTGGATTGCTTTTGTGTAGTTTTGGGTTTGTTAGTTTGAACAGAATTAATTTGGGTTTGTGCCTCTGTTTGTGTGCTGGAACTTTTAACCACCTTTTTAATTGCTGCAGCATAAGATAATCCAGTTGTAGGGGTACGGGCTTCAACAATTTTTCGTGCCTCAGGATAAGATACATTTTGGGTCGTTTTTATGACTTGAATTTCTTTCTCAAGGATCCATTTGGAGCATTTTCTTGAGTAAGAGGGATGGTCTCCCTTGCAGTTGACACATTTAAATTCCTTCGTACATTCATTGCTATCGTGGCCGGGCTCAGAACATCTGGCACAAGCAGTTGTTCCACGGCATGATAGCTTGGAATGACCGAAGCGCTGGCATTTAAAGCAACGAAGAGGATTTGGAATGTATGGTCGAACTGGGCAAGAGAGGTAGCCAGCCTTGACGCGTGGTGGGAGGTTAGGAGTACTAAACGTTAAGATGACATGTTTAGTAGGTAGTATCTCTCCATTACGTCGGATGGTAATTCTTTTAACTCCACTCACGTGCTGGTCTTTCATCTCCTCTAGGATTTCAGTCTCCTGAGTGTAAAGAAGATCTGGCTCTGAAATGATTCCCCGAGAGAAGTTCAAAGTGGCGTGTTCAGAAATAGTAATAAGATATGAACCTATTTGTTTCATGGCCAATAAAGATTTTATTTGATTTTGATTATTGATTTCTAGCAAAAGTTCGCCACTGCGTAATTTTTTTAATGATTTAAATTCACCTATTTGATGTACAAGCGCTTTGTTAATGATAAATGGAGACACTTTAGATAGATTTAAGTCTGGATCAGATCGTTTTATTATAAAGAACTTGGCTGTATTATTCGAATTCACATGACGCTCCCCACCAGGGGGAGAAGAGTTTTTGTTTTCAGTTTCCATAAACGGACCGGAGAACTGGGGGGAAAAAACGGGGTCGAGCCCCTGCGTAGCCCCCCTACACAGGGGTAAGGCTGCATACGACAGGGTTCGCCAGCTAGCCCTGAAGCCTCCCGTAAGAGATACCGCTTGGCCCCGGTACCACGCAGCCATCGGCACGGTTGACACACCTTGGCTTGGGTTTTTGTTCCGAAATTTGGTAAGTGTGGTGAGGGAAGGAAGGAGAAACAAATCTCTTCCCGCCGATATTCTGTTTGAGCAACTGGGGGTCACGACTCCGCCCAAGAGCTCGCCCCGAACTCACCACACCGCAAGCCCCCCCACCACGACAAGGTAAACGGACAACGGGGGGGGGGGGCGGCAGGAATGGGTCTTTGATTTTATTACATTGTTTATGATTGCAGTGCATACATATGAGAAGAATTTATAGCATAAAAATGCTTAAAAGATTACAGCCATCTTTTTGTGGAAGGGTTACAGCCGCTTTCAATTATAAAATCTAATATTTTAAGCAACAAAAACATTAATAAAAATTTAACAAAGATAGCAAAAAAATATATGCAAGTAATAAGAAGAAACAATATGTACAATTAACAGCAAAAAAGAATAAAATAGTAACAAATGTAAATAAGCACACCATTCCTGAAAATATAAAAGCTTATAAATATAGTATGGTTTAACCTTTTTTTGTAACTACCTTTCTGTCTGATCCATCGGGAAATGTCGACTGTGCCAAAATGTTCCAGCAGTACAACCTGCCTGAAAAACAGTTCAGCTTTTAGTGAGCAATCACTTCAGAACTGTAGATCTGCTCTGATTCTTTCTATGAAGATAGCCTGCTGATTCCATTGGACAAAATCACAGTATTTTCTTTGGGACACAAAAGTTTGGCACTGTACTTGATAGAAATAAGCATGGTCCCTTCTTAGAATGCTTTTGCCATTTTCCACACACGAGTGTTCCAGTAATGTGTTTTCATTGCGTAAATAATACGGGCACTTGATTTTCTAAACCAAGTCCGCAACAATCGAGCCTATAAAGGTTCTTGCGCCAATAAACTCAAAACAACCAACCAACCGTGTGGTGTAGATACGTTATGTGGTGTGATTAAGTTCCTTAGTTTAGCTATGTGGTTCATCTGATTCATGGCTAAAATACACCCTACCAAACATGTTACTCCAGAAAAAAGAAGTTTCTATCCAAAAGAAGTTAATTTCCACAAAAGAATTGACTTTTAAAAATTAATAAAAAATTATCATCCTATAATCTTCAATAATTTACCTCAAAATAATTTAAACATAGTTAAAACTGATATTCCCAATATTTAAGATAAGCTTTATTTCTGCTGTAAGAAAAAAGATAAATATCCTGCTGAAAACTAACTCGCTTCGAGCATTGCTCCAATTCCTAAAAATCAACCTCATCTGGAATGCAGTGAGCAAAGAACATTACAAATTTTGAAAAGGAATAAACTAGGGCGCGTGATCGTTTAGTGCTTAAAACATCCACAAAGTCATTATTACAAAACTGAAAGAATACCAATTAGAAAGTTAATTTACCAACCAGTAAAAATTGCTCACTTGACATTCCGCAATTAAACACGACACGAATGTTCAGAAAATGCAAAAATTAAACATCTCAAAAAAAAAAAAAAAAAAACTCACCAAGTGGGGTCAATTATTTTATTCATTCATCCAGGTAACATGTTCTGGGTGGTCTCGTTCATGCCGTCAATGTAAAAAACACACATAGCTCAGGATTATCAAGTACCGGAATTGGCGCTCAAATTCTAACAATCAGAGACGCTCAAAACCGGCCCCAATATCCACGCAAATCTCAACTCAGAAAAATCTTCAAAAATCAGAAAAAATCTTCGAATCTGTGGTGACTGTCCTTTTTATCATCTTTGTGTGTGGTTCTCTTCACTTCTTTTCTCTCTCTCTCAGACCCCTTGCCAGGTGCAAAACTGCAACTTTTCAGCTTCTTTTCCTTTCCTTTATTGACTCCTATCTTAGGGACTCTTCGTCGTACCCGTAACTGTTTTCTTCCACCAGATGTTTTTCGCGTGGGAGGAGCTTGCATTCCTGTGCAGTTGTAAATTGGGGGTGCGTCAAAGACTTCCTGTCAAATGCTATGCTATGCTGTCCAAAAGTTGCCACTTTCTTTGCGTCGCAGGCGATTCCATCTTTCGTTTTCTTCACCAAATTGGGGAGGGAGAGGCGCGAGACTTCGAAATTGTCGTAGGTTGTTCGCTGAAATTGTCTAAATACTTTCATTAGTCATGTACCCACCACAAACCGCAACAATCGCAAGAAATCAAGCCATCTGGAGAAGCACCTATATGTGGATTCTCGGTATACTAGCAAACCACAAGAAGATGGATGGATGGATGTTCTTCCTTTTGAGCGGACAATTACAATTATCAATACTTTCAGCATGATTAAAATTTAAACTATCTTGTTGAGTGTTGTGTTTGTGTGCGACAGCAGGCATAACGAAATCAGTAGCAGTTTCAGAAGAGAGACTTCTCAAGTGATTGGGTTTGTGTTGGATATTCTCTAAGTCCATAGACGACAAATTTGGACATGCATATTCATCTCTTAATATACTTTGATTATTGTAAAGAAATCTCATGTTGTTTTCAGTAATAGTAAGTCTCGAGGACATATCAGCCAAAAGATTTTGGGACCCCTTAATTGACTTAAAATCGAAAGAATATTGTGATAAAAGTAGAAGCCAACTGGTAACAATATCAGCAGGATTTGGTATTTTTCTGTAGTGCTTTAGTGACCGGGCATCACTCAGAATTGTAAATTTTCTACCATACAAGAAATAGTATAGAACAAGACATGATTCTCTTAACAATAGCAAAGAGTTCCAATTTAATGCCAGGATACCGGGATTCAGAGTTAGATAAAGACTTTGAAAAATAAGATATAGGTAATAGAGTACCATTTCTCTCTTGCATAAGAATGGCAGAAATCACTGTTTTCGAAGCATCTGTGTTGAGGTAGAATTCTGGTTAAAATCGGGTGTGATTAGAAAAGGTCTAGAAAGAAAAATGTCCTGAAGTTAAATAAAATTTTCTTGGTGCATCTGTGTCCAGACAAGTTTAGATTTAGGTGACGATAAGACATTTTAGGTCTTGAGTCAGCTCAGCATATCTTAGGATCAATGAACGATAGAAATTACATACACCTAGGAATCTCTTGACTTGTTTCTTTTTTTTTTTTTGGAACAGGAAAGCTTGTAATTTTTGTGATGTTGGAAGTGATTGGTTGGACGATATTTTGGGATATATTAAAACCAAGGTAATTTATGTTCTCCTGATGGAAGATGCATTTGGCAGCACTAAGGGTTACATTATTTTTCTGAAGAAGAGCAATGAGCTTAGATACTTTTTCTTCAGTATCAGCAATACTCACCGAAAGGAGAAGTTGCTGCAATCTTTTCGTGATATTCAGGTGGTAAGACGATTTGGTGGTAAGCCTGGTGAAGGTCGCGAGTTGAGAAAAATTTGTATTTTGCAAGAGAAGAGATACTGTCCTGAATTTTAGGAATGTGGTATGGTGTCACGATCAAAAGAGAATTTATAATCCTTAGATTAAGAGTAATCCGATATTTTTGTTTGCCCGACGCGTCAGATCTTTTTCCAACAAGAATAATAGAACTTGCCCATGGTGAAATTCCTTTTTTTAGAATATTGGCTTCGACCATCTCATCTAATTCCTTCTTTGCCTCGGGTAACAGAGCTTGTAAAATCGGGTACGGAAGTTGTTTCGTAAGAAAATCGTGTAATAATTCTAACTTTGGCACGATGGCATCAGATTCACCAATTGCGGCTAAAGATTTGCTAAAAATTTGAAAATGGGTTGACAGTAAATGTTGTAATATTTGTTTCTCCGAAGTATTTAAATGATTGATCTTAAAATCTTGAATATCAAATTCTTGTTTTCTCAAATTAATAACTTCAGATGAAACTTGAATTAAATTGATGAACTCTTGTGCCTGGGGTAATTTCTGATCGCAAATTTCGTCAAATTAAAAAATATGCAGCTTAAGCAATTTATTTTGTTTCAGGAGAAAGTGCAGTTCTTGCAGAAGATTTGGGTTCCAGTTCTTGTCTCAAATTTTCGATTAAAAAATATGCAGTTGGTTTTGATAGTTTAAAAGATTGAACAAAAGTGAAATCGTCTTCATCGAATGGATTGCACCTGTCTCTAAATACTGTTTTTTTCTCAACTATCTTTGTAGTAACAAATCAAAAATATGGAGCTGCAAAAACGCAGAAGTCGGGCCAAACGCCATCGTAAATACTAAGTCAATTCTTTCGTTTCCCGCCTTTAAATCCCCGTTCCGCCAACCTGACAGAGGACGTTAAGATTTCGCTCGGGCGGATTGCTTTTCAATTTGAGAAGAGAGACGAAACTTGCAACCGGTCAACTTCCTGCCGTAAGTCATCTGCTATTGTTAATCCAGAAAACGGGGAGGTAGAAAGTGAAGTCTTTAATCCATTCAATTATCGCAAAATATGATCTAATTCGCCAACTCACGAAGGTAAAAAAAGTCCATGTTTACTGAGCTCTCCTTCCCCACTTGTTTTATTTTTCTTTTCTTCCGGTTACTTGATCGAGAGGTATTCCTCTCACACGCGATCACCTACTTCATGACTGCCGCCTCTTACCCTTCTTATCGAGGAAGCTCAATCCGACGTTTGAAACAATGGGTATAATTATGAGTGTATAAATCACAACAGGAACAATATCTGTTGTACTGTCGTCTAGCAAAATTTGTGCCATTAAATCTTCTGTTAAAATCTGTGTGGTTTGCCGTAATTTTCATGTGTAGTGACCTTTTCAAAAGAGTACATAACCAGTTTTCAAGTTGGGAACCATGATAGCTTCATTGCTTTGAGGAAACCCCATTCACTTTCAAAAGGTGTAAATTTACTTCATGATGCGCTGGAACCTATTATTTGATTTATGTTGACGCTGCAGGTTTCGTCTGGGGAAGAGGTTGCCCTGAAAGTAGAATGAAAAAAAAAATTAAATTAAGAATTCAACGCGCATAAAATATTAAAAAGATTATTAATCCAAATGAATGAAATGTGATATCCTCTCCATGTAATTTCGTAATGATACTTCTCCATTGATGAATTTCATCTTCATTGTCAATATCTCCTCGTCTAATTCGATGTACTTCCGTCGCTTGCTTGTTGGCTTCATTGATCCGGCACACAGCATGCGCATTTCTGCAATATTTGCTGCCTCATCCTTCTTTAACAGATCAATCAAGGAAAATATGTTGACGTGGGGGGATCCTGCTTGACGGTTCAATTTGGAGTGCCAGGACTCAACAAGGTTATTTGTCCGATGTCCATCATTGTAGAAGTGGTTCCACATATGCCTGTAAAATAAATGTGAATAATGTAAGATGCATTTACACAAAATACATCTTTTGAAAAGAAAAAAAAATTAATGTATTTCCAGAAATATTTTGGGAATTCCAGTTTTATCATTTACATATTCGAAAAACTACTTCTGAAACAATAAAAAATCTACTTTTACTATACTAATATTTCTTAATGAATTTAAGTTGCTTAAGATCATTTCATTTATTTCTAATGAAATGAGTACAAAGTTTAGAAGCACCTACAGTATTACTTTCACTAAACACGGACATTTAATTTAGTTCTGTTTTCGTGCATGGCATTATAAAGCAACAAATGTAGAATTCTAGTATTTAATACTTCTTTTAACTCGAAAGAAAATTAGTGTGATGCAATGAATAATAAAATGAAACTTACGCCGGAAATATTGAAGTTTGCGGATCAAGCCAAGTTTGCTCCAAATAGTGAACCAGATCCGCTTCTCTTCCCGTGGCCGTTTGGTCTGCACGTATAATAGAGACAGCGTTGTTCATTTCTGTTGGAGGAACCAATGGCAACACGGCAATTTTCCTAACCCAGCGGCGCACCTGGTTATTTTGACCGTACTCCGCAGCCAGACCCAATTTTTGAACCTACACACAAGAATTAAAAGAATAAATTCATTGCATATTTGAAGATATATAATTTCAGAAATAATGCTATGCAAACTTAATTTTAGAAATTGTTTCAAAATTTCAAGTTTTGTATTACATTCTACTTGATATAAGAAATAATGGCAAGAATAAATAGCAATACCTTCCTCCAAATACTTTGGGTGAAATGAAAAAAGCACCCTATGACATCAGCTTGGGGGAAGACAGCAGCCAATGCTTGAGCGCACCCAAGCTCAAAATCGATCATAACGCACTTTGGATTGAAAGACAGGTTCTTTAGCTGCGCCTTCTGCAGGATAAGTCGAAAAAGCCGTTCATATGTGCTACTGCATTTATCTTGCAGCAGACAGTAGCACAAAGGGAAATATTTCCCTCTGTATTCCCCATGAATGGAGTACAGTTGAGAGAATATACGGGGGACCACTTTAAATGTCCCATCACCCCCCTCCCCCCCCCCCGCGTTTACCTGTCGTGGATGGGGGGCTTGCGGTGTGGTGTGTTCGGGGGCGAGCTCTTGGGCGGAGTAGTGACCTCCAGTTGCTCAAACCGAAGTTCGGCGGGAAGGAATTTTTTGCCATTCCTTCCCTCATCACACTTACCAAATTAATTTTGTTTGCATATCTTTCTTTTGTCTCTATAAATAGTAATGAAAAATAAAGCAATAATTGAGGTTTTCACCTCAAAAATCTTTCAAACAACTCCTTGTTTTAAAATTAAAGTAACAGCTGGCACTAAAGACAAATTTTAGATAAAAAGTCATTGCGTATATGCATGTATAGCAGTCATTCCCACAACAAATACAATGCATCTGTAACAACTCTCTGTCAAAAACAGTAAAAATTAACAAATCCAATCTGTTGTAAATCTTCTAGAACAGAAAAGTGTGAAAAACATTCATCCATAATTTGGGACTGCGCAATAAATGTTTGAGATGCTAATCGAATCAAAACCACATTGAATTTTTCACAACATCTGGAGGAGAAAAGATGCGCTAAATAAAATCTTACTTCTCATATATAATGCTGGGCTCCAGAAAGACCAGCAAATAATAGAACTTCCACTTAGAGCCTTCATGCACTTCATCCTCTTCGGCCAGTCCCACTGGGCCTATATGTGTTAACTTCTTTTCTTTTTTTGATGTACGTATACCTGAGGTTTTTTTGCTGCAATGGCTGTAAAATAATAATTAAAAAAAATCTTATTTCATTTCTGTTTGAAGTTGCAAATGCACTACTAATACAACAAAAGTATTATCTCCGTATAGCTAAGTTGTGCTTACCTGGAACAGAAAGAGCATTGCTTATCTCCTTCCAGGAGTTATTTATTCCTTTTGTTGGTGTCTCGGTAATCATCTCGCTTGCTATCCCATAGCCAGGGATATTTTCGAACCTCACAAATCAAAGATTCCGGGAAGCAAGTGTTTGAATCCATAATTTTCAGTACGATGAGATGAACCAAGTAGCAATGCAAGTAAAAAAAAAAAAGAGCGCAAAACACGCACGCGGTCAAAACAGAGCAAAGATGGCGCCTTTGGGTTAAACTGTAAAGGTAGCAGATATCGCTGCTTGAAATGAACAACGGCATATCTGCAAAAATCGATTTTTTTTTATTACATCAAAAAATTCTGTTTTTTTTTACTCTTTCTTGTGGTATTATCGGCCTATCTCTAGTTTCAAAATATCACGCAGCAATCGTTAATATCGTTGTGCATAGTTATTATTTTGGCGCGCTTTTCCCAGTAAACGACACAGCCGCCATTGTGTCAGTTCTGAATAAGTGCTTGGAGTGTCTATCATCTATGTCTATGTAAGTTGATTCGACATAAGTACCCTTAATACCATTTTACTTCAAAATGCCGTTTTACTGCAAAAACTTTGAAACGCTCTCCTGAAAAGTCGTGTTTTGCAGATATGCCGTTGTTCATTTCAAGCAGCGATATGTGCTGTTACTTTCCAATTTTTTACCTGTTGCTATTTCATGAATGAGCATACGACTTTCAGTAGAATACGTAAAACCTGATTCTTTCTCTTGATTTACACTGAAGTGACAAAAGTCATGGGATACCTCTTAATATCGTGTCGGCCCTCCTTTTGCCCGGCGAAGTGCAACAACTCGACGTGGCATGGACTCAACAAGTCGTTGGCAGTCTTCTGCAGGAATATTGAGCCATGCTGTCTCGATAGACGTCCATAATTGTGAAAGCGTTGATGGGGCAGGATTTTGGGCACGAACAGACCTCTCGATGGTGTCCCATAAATGCTCAATGGGATTCATGTCGGGCGATCTAGGTGGCCAAATCATTCGTTGGAATTGTCCAGAATTTTCTTCAAACCAATTGCGAACAGTTGTGGCCCGGTGACATGGCGCATTGTCATCCATAAAAATCCCATCGTTGTTTGGGTACATGAAGTCCATGAATGGCTGCAAGTGATCTCCAAGTAGCTGCACATAAGCATTTCCAGTCAATGTTCGGTCCAGTCGCACTAGAGGACCAAGTCCATGCCATGAAAAAACAGCCCACACCATTACGGAGCCACCACCAGCTTGAACAGTGCCTTGCTGACAGTTTGGGTCCATTGCTTCGTGGGGTCTGCGCCACACTCGAACCCTACCATCGGCTCTTACCAGCTGAAATCGTGACTCATCGGACCAGGCCACGGTTTTCCATTCATCTAGGGACCAACCGATATGCTCACGTGCCCACGAGAGTCGCTGCAAGCGATGTCGTTCTGTCAGTAAAGGCACTCGAGTCGGTCTTCTGCTGGAATAGCCCAAGAAATCCAAATTTCTCCGCACAGTTCTAGCAGACACGTCCATTTTGTACGTCCCACATTGATTTCTACGGTGATTTGACGCAGTGTTGCTTGTCTGTTAGAATTTACGACTCTTTGCAGACGTCGCCGGTCTCGATCTTTAAGTGCAGGCGGTCGACCACTGCGCTGTCCATGGTGGGATGTTATGCCTGAAATTTCATACTCTCGGCACACTCTTGACACAGTGGATCTGGGAATGTTGAATTCTCTAACGATTTCCGAAATGGCATGACCCATGCGTCTAGCTCCAACTAACATTCCGCGTTCAAAGTCTGTTAATTTCACGTCGTGCGGTCATCATCACGTTAAAACCTCTTCACATGAATAACTTGAACAGAAATGAAAGCTCTGTAAAAGCACTGCGCATTTATACCTGTTCTATGCGATGCTACTGCCATCTGAAAATTTGCATATTGCTATCCCATGACTTTTGTCACTTCAGTGTATAAGCACAATGCTAATGTGCATACTTTTCTTGTACTGCCTACATAGCAAGTACAAATGCAGTTTGCAGTATCAACGTAGTATATATATTATCAGTAATAACTACTCTGAACATTCCCTTTTCTTCATCAAAAGAAATTTCTTAATAATTATAGCTTTCTCTTGGCAAGCATTTTTTCAACAATTTGCTGGAACATCGTCCAGCACTAAAATTCAAGTAAAATCCAAGATTCCGTATCAATAATGTCTTTAATGCGAAACATGCATGATTTTTCCTCCTTTGAAAGCAATTTATAAGAATATTCACCTGGGAGATTCAAATTCTCCATGATTGCGAGATAGTCACTGCTGTGCTGGTAAACAAAACATGAAATCCCGCTCAGTTCTTTTGAGGTTGCCAGCGCGTCTATAGCTTTTTCTAAACAGCCAATCGGAGAGCGTCGGCTTCTTTTCTCGTAGACTTGATCTGTACACTCTGAGAACTCGCGCTGACGGCAGGCGAATGTTGGTTCGTCGCGTTGTCATGGGAACGAATTCTGAAAACCGGTTTCGCGGTGAAAAGTTCACATCGCAGGGTTGCCAACCTAGGGGTTTTCCCCCTAAATTTAGGGGGAAAACATATTTTGGGGGAAATCTAGGGGTATCCCCCATAAGTGAAGAACTTTTTTTTTTTTTGGTCATCACCCCCAGAATTTCGCACGCAGGGGGGTGAGGACCTTCTTCATTGAAAATTAATTCAAAAATTAGGATCCTCAGGAAAGATATCAGAACTGTAATTTCGTGTATTGCCAGCCTATCTTTTTGCGTTCGAATAGAGGCACCGGTTGCTACCGGTAAGCAACAGCTAAATCCGGGGATTTTTATGCGAACGCAAAGTTACAGAGAAGTTCGAACGTACTGACGAACATTTTGAAAAATGACTTCAGTGACGTCATAACATGATATCCGTCCACCCTCTCCCCCCCTGACCTGAAAATTTTTATTAATTTTTATTCCGACAACGCGCTTTTTCTTTTTTTCTTGGTCATTACCTCCAGGATACAGCCGCGACTTTTTTTTTTTTTTTTTTTCAGTCATCACCTTGAGGATTTGGGAATTTAGGTGTTTTTAGGGGTTTTTTTTCGGTTTTAGGGGAGCCGAGTTTTGGTTCGTTCGTAATCTGAAGCCAGGGTTGGGGGTCACATTCTCTAGTCTCTTAAATTACCACAGTCTTAAAAACTTAAATGTCTGAAGTTGGTCTTGACATTTTCATTATTGCATAACAAATATTAGTTCTGCATGCATATTTTATTAATAATAAAAGAAATAATCAGAAAACAGAAAATAATGTGATGGTATTATCGATTGTCATCCATTCAAAGGTTTAGCATAAGCTCTTCTTAATGCATGTTTTACATTGCAATTGTTCTTTCAAATTGTAAATGAGTGCAACAAAAATGTAGTAGGTTCAGTTAATATTAAGAAAATACATTATTCATTACATTTTTGAAATTTCTGGAACTTAGGGAAAGTAATCTTTCCTTAGCTGATCAGTTTTAATTTGGTGTTTGATATGACCAACTTAGAAGTATTTAAGACCTTTTACAATGTAGGCATATTGTAAAAGTAAGGTTTCTTGATTTTAAAAAGTACTGAAATAAAATTCAATAAGAAATAGTCAAATATTTTCTGTTCAAATTTTTGAATAAATTTAAAGAACTTTAAATATTTGCGATAACTTCATTGTGAATTTGTGCTATATTTTTAAATAATGCAAAACACATTCTGAGAGTAGTTATTTATTTACAAAAATAAAAGTTTATATAGAACATTTTTTAAATTGTACAGTTTAAACAATAATATGTAATTAACAATGTCAATTCACACAATGGATTTTACTTCTGAAATTTTTCGAACTTGAATTTGAAAAAACTTTAACTGATAATAAAGCGCAAGTTCAGAGGAATTTGAATACAGACATCATTGACGTACAGCCCAAAGACATTTTTGAATTTCAATAATTGTAATTTATGCCAGTTTTGTTCAAATTTGGTACGACAACTTTTTTTGCGTACCATTTGCATACTCTTTGGCCAATGCTTTTCAGTATAAAAGAAGTTGCTAAAGTTAAATCAAATTACTTTGAATAAAAACGAGCCAAATCTTACATTTTCAAACATCCCTTTAGAATGTTTTAATTTTCATTGGCAAATTTTATGCCCACCAATGAAGACATGCCTCACAATTTAATTATGTTTGGCCGTTTGTCAAAGTACCTGACTTTCTTTTATTACTTTTTGTTTTTGTGTAATCATTAAGGAATAATTAGATATTCCTGATAAACAATATTTAATATGATTTAAGACAGAAGTACCACAGTTACAATTAGCTAAGTCCATCCCCATAATTTCCATTTTTCCTATTGCAAGCTGCACTAATAAATTTCTTTGCTCATGAAAGTTTAAAAATGATTTCTCATGGTGTTTACTTATAAGTTTCCTAAAAATCTGAAAAGTACATGCAGTTACATCTATCAACATTTGTTGGGGAAATTTAAGTTTACCTTTGACAGTCAGTAATAAAAGTTGATAAACATCAGAATTCTCCAATTCTAACGTTTTATCAGACACAAATATTGAAATGCACTCTAGACACTGAACCTTAAGTGATAATTTATAACCTACGTAACCTGAAATATAAACTAAAACTGACGAATAAAAATAAACAAACTGCTCGAACTGAATGCACAAAACAGAGCACAGTAGCTGTGGCGTCTAAAGTGTAATCAAGTAATTATTGCGCTTAATACAAGTAAAGTATTAATACTCTGGTCCAATTGTATTTGGAGCGATTACAATTTAATTTTTTTTTCTAGAAATTATCTAAGCGCCAAAAATACAGTCCCCTGGCTGTCCCAATCCCATAGTCTAACTGTTACAGATAGTATTTCAAAAAACCTATTAACACTACATAAATTTGGCAATTAATATCTAAAAATAGAATAATGAAGCTATATTTTTCTAGTGAAATAAGGTATAAATACGCATTTCTAAAACTTAAAATTGCCATGTAAATTCTATCCGGAGTTTTTTCAAATAGTCCCCTGCAACAAATTCAAAGCTGCAATACGAAAAATTTATAACTTTTGCAAATTCTTTTTGGTATGAAGTTTAAAGTAATCAGCGTGAATTTGCCGAATTCGCCGAGAACGGTGTTGAAACGCTACTTTGCTTAGTTTGAGAGCCACATTTGTGATGAAAGTATGCATCAGGGTTGTTGCGAAAACAGTCCTCTGGGAAGTGATTTTATTAATGTCTATTAATTTAATTATAAAACATATTAGTTATTATGTCCACGATTTGTGCTTCAATTTATAGGTAGTCTCGTAACTAATTATGTTCCAATAGTTTTGCAGATATTATGCAACAAAGAGCAAAAACACAGTCACCTAGCACAGTCCCCTGCCTAGTTATACCAGGCAGGGGACTTACCCCCTATCACAATTTATCAGAAAAACACAAGCTTCAGTTGACCCTCTTTCAAACTAAAGTAATAGATTCATTTTCTGAGCAATAGCATTATAATTATACGAACATTTCAAAAAACCATGCCCGGACAAATTCCGCGTGAAAAATGACGAGTTTACAGAGAATCGCCCATATGGTGAAATAGTGTTTCGTTTCGGAATTTTAAAAATTAAACATGCATTGAATTATAGGGTCAACTTTTTTCTGTACTTCCATACTTCTTGAAATTTATTTAAAAAGTAAGGAATTTAATAATTTAAAACGTTCACGATATGAAAAAGAAAATAATATAAATAAACGTTTGACGGCAAACGTATTTGATTCAGATAGGCCACCGTAAGAACAACTTAAAATTGAATTTTGTTAGAGTTTATTAATTTATATATTTGCTTATTTTACACATCCTAAATTCTAATTGCTGAAGTGCAGTTCAAATTTATTAATAAATATTTCACTTACACTTAGTTCTACAAAAAATGTTATGCAGCGTTTTACAATTCTTGCGACAAAATCCCTTACTTGGGTTTAAATAAAAGTAAATGTGTACGACTTATTATGATAAGTGATCAAATGCGTCAAGAAATTTTAAATAGATATTTATCTTATGACCCTTTTTTGTGTGTTCTGTATGATGTTTCAGTGTTTGTGAATGCTAGTACTGGTAATTCACCTTTTTTTTAGGTTTGTACTCTAGGAGAATTGGTTCAAAGGAAATTTGCTGGTGATTAGCAGCTAAACTATTATTGATTGCTTAGCAATAAATATTATGAACCATATGAGGGGGGAGGGGCATACCTCCACATTATCAAAGAACTTGTTGCCAAGGCATCAATCTTACTGTTTTTTTTTGTGTGTTTAATTTTAATAATTTTTCCTTTTTAGTTGCCATTGGAAATAAATTATAATAAGAAAAGAATCATTGTCTATATAATTACAATCAAACTACTTATAAACATTTTGATACAAAATTACATTTTCGAAAAATCTGATGAAACTTGTGATAAAATAGTGATTATTAAAACTAAATATTCAATGCTTTTTCATGGAATTTCAAATTGGCATGGTATACTTGAAACCATCAAAGGACCAACTTTTTTTTTGACACGCTATAACTAATAGATACCATGAAGATTTTTAGCGTTTTATTTATTTTGCAGAAATTTACTTGAAAATGAAAAAATACAACATAATAGTTTGGCAAATCGTCGCTTTGGAAGAATAACGATGCAACTCAAAAAAATCGAAAAATGACATTTTAATATATTTTGTTCAGAAAAAATTGCTCTTTATGTTTCGGCTACCTCACACTACACCTCATCCCGTCTCGTCCACCGCGGCGCGCGCTAAAAATAGACACAACACATGTTTTTCATTTGCATTGCGGTAAAGCCGCTGCTTTTATTGAAAAATTTTCCTTTGAAGGTAACGTTACAATGTAGTAATTTCTAACAAAAATCTAAGAGGAGGTAACTTATCTAATTCTAATTGAGAAAATATATTACATAAATTCAAGTCCATTCCACCAGCAAAAGTATCGGGAGCCAAGAAATCTTGTTGTTTTGTAATATGCATTAAATATTCACCAACACCTTTACCACCAGATTCATCTGGTATAGATGCAGTATCTAAATTACGCAGTAAATACGACGGTACATGATATTTAAACACAACAGGTTTACGATTAATATACTATTTTTTACAAAATGGATTATCAGAATTAGTTTCACCAGTACCCAATTTAGTATTCAAATTCCAATTCAAATAAAATGGACAATTACTAAAAAAACTATGAACACCAGCAGAACCTACAATTCTCAAAGATTGGTCTTTATATACAGAGTCAAACGTAACAACACCAAGACGAAATATAAAAGTTAAAAGAATTAAATTTAACACCTCTATACTCATTTCTAAGCCTTTTAAACATTGCATTATCAACACATACGGGAGTAGTTTTACAATTATAATTAAAAATTCTATCAGCAGTATGTCCTTGTTTGGTATCATCCAAAAATTTCAGAACTTGCACTTCAACATCTTTCAAGGTGTATTCAGCATAATTCTGTCGTCGCCGCGTCAACCTCATCAACTGAAGGCGCTCCAACGAACTAACCTAATTCAAAACTGTTGCCAATCCATAACTTCAATTGGCAAAGCAGAATTACAAACAAGGCTGATCTCAAGCCGCCTAGTTTTCCCATTCGCACGTCACGTATGACGTCATAACGCGAAGCTCCGCCCACAACCAATCAGCGAAGAGCATCCGGTTAGACGCTCCGCCCCGAAATTGGACGCAGGACGGGGTAATGTAATTTTTATTGTATGTAATTTTATTGTAATGTAATTTTTATTTTCATAAAAATTACATTAATCATACTATAATATTCATTTATTATTAAAATAATACATTACACTAAATTTATTTAATATATTAATTGCATCATTAATTAATGTAATGCAATTGATAAGTCTTCTATTTAATACCGATGAAATTATTAGGAACAAAACAAATTTATGGGCGTTTCTCTGTAAACTCGTCATTTTTCACACGAAATCTGTCCGGGCACAGTTTTTTGAAATGTTCGTATAATTATAATTCTATTTCTCAGAAAATGAATCTATTACTTTGGTTTGAAAGAGGGCCAATTGAAGTTTGTGTTTTTCCGATAAATCATGATAGGGGGTTACTCCCCTGCCTAGTATAACTAGGCAGGGGACTGTGCTAGGTAGCTGTATTTTTGCCCTTTGTAGCGTAATATCTGCAAAACTATTGGAACATAATTAGTTTCAAGACTACCTATAAATTTAGGCAGAAATCGTGGATATAATAACTAATATGTTTCATATTTAAACTAATTGCCATTAATAAAATCACTTCCCAGAGGACTATTTTCGCAACGATCACGATGCATACTTTCAGCACAAATGTGGCTCTCGAACTAAACAAAGTGGCGTTTCAAGACCGTTCACGGCGATTTCGTCAAATTCACACTGATTACTTTAAACTTCATGCCAAAAAGAATTTGTAAAAGTTAGAGATTTTTCGTATTACAGGGGACTGTTTAAAAAAACTTCGGACAGAATTTACATGACAATTTTAAGTTTTAGAAATACGTAATTATACCTTATTTCATAAGAAAAATATAGCTTCATTATTCTTTCTTTAAGTATTAATTGCCAAATTTATGTAGTGTTAATAGGTTTTTTGAAATACTATCTGTAACAGTTAGACTATGAGATTGAGACAGCCAGGGGACTGTGTTTTTGGCGCTTAGATAATTTCTAGAAAAAGAAACTAAATTGTTTTCACTCCAAATACAATTGGGCCACAAAGTATTAATGTTTTACTTTTATTAAGAGCAATAATTACTTTATTACTTAATTATTTTTAAAATGCTCAGTCCGGACAGCCAATTACCATTTTACAGAGAATCGCCCATATAGTAATTAAAAAAAAAAACATTTGTCAAGTGCCAAAAATTTTGCAGAACCTAACAAATAAGAATTATTGCAAATAATTTATATTTATGTTCAATGACATTAAAGTGTACTTAAAAATACATTAATTTTTCTTGGGCTTTTGCCGGCTCAACTGCCTGACACCTTGAGTTTCATCCAAAGCTTCAGTAATCGGGGGTTTTTTTGTTCACCCAGGTACCAGCCCCTTTCCTGATTTTGCCTTAAGAATCAGTAACAAATAAAAGTAGTAACCTATTTTGGGGCGACAAAGAAACTCTTTCAGAATAAAAAGATGCACAATTATGTACAATTGAACTCATGTACAATTTGAAAAGTAAAAACAAAAAAAACCATGAAATGCTGATCTTGAATATTACGTAATTTTAGACATTTACATATTTACAGAAGTACTTAAAAATTTCTATACAATTACTCACATATTTTTCATACTATTTACAAAGAACCTCTTTTTCAGTGTAAAAAGATGCACAAAAGTAAACTGCATATAACTTGTAAATAATTTGAAAATTATTATAAAATGAAAATTATTTAAAAAAAACATGAAATGACCTTGAATTTTATATTATTTTAAATATTTACATATTTACAGAAGTATTTACAAATTTTATACACAGTTATTTAGGTATGGTACATTCGCCAATTTACATATTTTACAAGAGATATTTACAATTTTTATGTACAGCTATTCACATATTTTGCACTACTCATTCTAGCAATGAAGGGACAACTTTTTCACGAAACTTTTTGCTTCTTAGCAGCCGATGCTGACCCAAAAAATAGTTTGCTCAGCTTTTTTTTGTACAAGGCAGTTCTTTATACCTGCGCATCGTATGCATAAATACCGCAGTATTAACTTGTCCGTGAGGTTGCAGCAGCTTGGGATTGTATCTTCGCTGGGAAGAGTTTTGCACATATCTTTAATGTCTAGTAAAAGTTGTCCTTGCAGAGATATTTTTCCCCGCAGCAAGGAATTTCGCATAACTTGTAACTTTACTTCAGCTTGCTGCAAATACTAAAAACTAAAGTGGATGCTTCTTTCGGTCCTCCCATGTTGCAGCGATCCTGTAGGACTTTAACGTCTTTAGGAATAATATCTCGTCCTTTGACAGCAGTAAGTACGCCAACACAAGTGATGCTCAATTTACCTTTTAAAAGGCAATTCACTGCTGCCCCAGCAATGAAAAAGATGTCATTTTTATCAATAATTGACAATGTTGATGGGAGATTTTCGATTTCTTCAATATTGCAATTGAAACTTGTGTTGGTGTCTGCAAAATCCATGTCCAATACATGGTGGTCACTGTCTGGAGTAATTAGGGTATTTTAGATCAGTGATAAACTGCGAAACGCATATCATCTTCATGACCCTTAACAAATAATTAAATAAAAATTTTAAAACAAAATTGTTTCACACAAAAAACTTTAAAAAATGCATGAAAATTGCTGCAAATTGCACACATATATAAGAGACAAAAGTCAGGTCGCACATTTGGCTCCTTTGCTACTTCTCACGAACTTAGATCTAAATCCTTGAACCACAAAATGTGTTTCGTCAGAAAATAGAACCTTTTCCCAGTCCTTCTCAGTCCATGTTTTGTACTTTCGTGCCCATTCCACCCTTTTTTTCTTCATACAAGGCGTGAGAAGTTGTTTTTTTTTTTTATAAGATCGACGTAATTTCCGTCCGCGTTCTAACACCCTGTATCGCACTGGTGAAGGTGCAATATCTACGCCAGATGCTGCCATGGACTTGGACAGATCAGAACTAGTTATTCGAGGGTTGACAACACTCATTCGCTGTAAAGTTTTGTTGTCACGAGCCGAAATTAATCTTCGCGGTTTCCAATTCGGTTGGTTCCAGAATCTCCTGTAGCCTGAAAATGCTGCCATATCCTGCCGACACTTGCTGTACTCACTCCACATATTTTTCCTCCTTCTACTAACTTTTTACAAGTGTGTTATTTAATTGCAATGCCTTTAGCACGTGCTTCTACGCTGATATCCATGACGCTAATTTCTCCCGCAACAAGCGAGCAACTAACACTGCCCGAATCTAACTACTTGGCGAAAGAATTTATATGCCTGCGAATTACCAGTTGCGTACAAACCGCTTTACTTCGAATCCGGTACTTTAGATCGATCCACTTATTTTTGACTTGTTCAGATGATCGGTGGACTCCCATCGCTGGAGAGGACACTACCTCCGCTACTGACGCCCTAGCCTTTTTTATGGTCTTCAGGTGTTTCACAATCCGATCCAAATTCGCCTGTTGCCAAAAACTTTTTCCGTCAGACACGAAATTAATGCTTCCAACTCAGCTGTGCTAAAATTTGGAGCCCTTGGCACCTCAAAGGTCCGGATTGAAGACATGATGGTTCGAAAAGTGAAGACAACAAAGAACTTTCGAATCGAGAAAACGCGAGACGAAGTAAACAAGATTGTTTACTCCGTTAAGGTTACAGTTACTTCGCTCTCATTGGCTGCGAGTTGTTTTTATCGGTTAGGACTTCCGAGCAGTCGAGAGCTGACGTCACGATTTGCAAATCTACGATCTTGTTACACATGCATTAGGTACGAAGCTTAGGTACGAATCGCAGCTCACTCGCAACTCGCAAATATTTGCGGTTTGCAAGTTGTGATGGGTGTTCACTTGCATTCGGGTGTATGTCACAAGGAATGCTTTGATAAATTGCGAAAAAATTATGAGTAGCAAAAACAGACAGTTCGAAATGTGGAGATTCATGGTCACTCAAAATCGCGAGGGTAGCTTCGTATAATTTAAATATTATTAGATCATAACAACTATATTAAGATTCAATTTAAAACACTGTTAGAAAATAAGGTAACATATGTATATACAGAATGAAACAAATAAAAATGATTCTAAAACCTATTTACATTTTACATGGAGAGAAACTTGGCAGTTGCTTCCCGAATGCCTTGGGATTGTGCGTTCGTTTCTCCCTCTGTTGTTGATTCAGTGGAGTGTTTTCCTTGGGGTTATCTAGGTTATGTCCACAGTGTCACTGTTTGCCTCGCAGATGTTGTTCAAAATGCAGCGTACTTGAATGACTATCGTAGTATTTTTAATGGAAAAATCCATCTTTTGCAAGCAATGAAACCGTGCTTTCATTCTCCCAAACGCATTTTCAAAACTCTTGCACCAGATAACACTGAATTGTAGTGCTTCTGGTACTCTGGCATCCGTTTGGACTCAAAATAGAACTTCTAAAGAAAGGGCAGCAATGGAAACCCTAATATTTATGTACTGAAACTGATATTTGGCATCCACTACTGCCTAAGGACACTATAGAAGCCTTTATAATTGAAATAACAGGTGGCCTTCTGTTAGGGCGGTTTTTTTTCAATGTGGGAACCGTCAACGGCACAATGGCTCCACAGCATTGAGGAAACCCCAATTCACTCACAAACAGCTCAACAACGGTGGACATCTCCTCCTTAGTGGATGGAAATTTTATAACTTCTGCCAGGTAATTTTTCATGAAAAAGTTACAGAATTCCAGAACACAGAATTTAAAAATTTTTTCCCAGGTGCGGGTAAATGATGTGTACCTCTGTACCAAGTTTTTGAAAAATCGGCGGAAAGGAAAAAGTTAGAAAAAATAAAAACTGTCCGAGAAGCGCTCTGTTGTCAGAGGAGAGGCCCCGTAGCTTGCACGTGGGAAAGACTAATTAGTTAATTAGATGGGTAGTCCGGTCCCCTGGTAGGAAACGAAAAGATAAATCTTCTCACATGCGTCTAGAAGGGCTAGAGCGTCCAGATTCCACCCGTATCCAGGGTTGTTCCGTGCCATTTCCTGTAACTGCTGTCTCCGCACCTCCCTCAGGTCGACTCCCTCCAAGGGATCAGGCTGCTACACATTGGAAAAAACAAGAATTGTTTTTCAAACAACAGAAAATATCTAGCCCCGAACACACCACACCGCAAGCCCCCCCCCCCCCACCACGGCAAGGTAAACGGAGAACGGGGGTGGGGGGGGGGGTGTTTGAATGGAAAAGAAAATAAGTGAATTACCTCCCCAAAAGCTATTCAATGCCTATTTGGCCACTTGCCGTCTTCCGGGGTTACTTTCGATCTGCTGAGGGTTTAGGGAAATACCTTCCTTTTCCCTATATTCTCTGATACACTCATCCTTTTCCTCTGCCGTTCGGCACTCTTTTGGCCATCCACTGCTCTCCTGTTTCAATTTTAGGAACACATCGATATACGACCTATAAAGCTGATCGCATTTTTCTTCTAAATGGTACATTCCATATACATATAAAAAGAAAAGGGGATGAAACACATGAACAATATTCAAACAAAAGTGCAATTTAAAAAAAAGTTAACAGAAACTAGTGCTTGGTGTATAATTAAAACCTACTTGAGTAACTTTGTACCCCATTTTCTCTGCCAGTTTCACCTCTTCGGTCACTCATGTACCGATGAGAGCACGCTCCTCATCACTATGCTGACATGTTGTTTTCTGGGTTTCAGTTGCACAGGTCCTGCAGTTTCCCATTGCATCGGTATGGTAACACTGGCAGGTAAAGTTCCCTTGGGGGAAGAACTTTGCAAAATATTAGGCCGAAATAATCATCGATTTTTTCAACCTGGCCCGTTATAATTGTAGGATGTCCTACGGGGTACATGCAATATTTGTTAACCTGTAAAAAGAAGTAAAAAAAAAGAATTGTTGCTGAAAAAATTAAACGTTAAATAAAATTCACTGCCTGAAAAAAAAAAAAAAATATACATACCCAAGGTAATTACAGCAATGTAAAATCCACATATTTGGCATCTCCCTCGTAGCACAATTTAACAACGTTGGTTCTCCCCTCGAAGAATGCATCTCTGGGGTTCAGCCTGTCTTTCAACTCGTGCATGAACAAAAAATTTTTCAAATCATCATCCTGCTTATCCTCTTTGAGGAAATCATGCTCCCACTTCTCTTCAACTACGTACCCCTGGGCTCGAAACTTGGAAGTAGTCTCCTTGGCCTTTTGTAGTAGACTCCCCATTGGATTGATCGAGTCCGAATCGAAACATCGGTCGCACCCGTGAAAGAAACATCCCTAAAGATAAAAAGATTGATACATTTTCTACTTTTCAGTGTTTTTTTCCCTCTAACGAATAGAAAATAAACATTCTACTCACATGGTATCGAAAAATTGTTTTTGTTTCCGCACAAAAACCATCGACATAAACCCCAGCAATTTTTCGTCCTCCAGCAGAGTACGATATACAGCCATGCAAGCTGACGCAATGGTGATGTATCTGAAAAAAAAAAAAAAAAAAAAAAAATACAGAAAAGCAAAGTTCTAAAATGAGAACATATTAAGAGGGAAAAAACACCCCTTAGTTTTAGAAGGTAGTTTTCCAGTTTTCTTTTGGTACCTAAATGGATCCACTCCAGACGACTGAGTGAACTTTAATTTGATATTAATGCATTGTCTGAATGTTTCACAAATTTTTGTGGTTCACCTGGAGTTACGTATACACTTAAATTATAATTGTGGAGTAGATAGCGTTAAGTATGACTTTTTTAAAAATCAAAAACCTGCTTCAGTGAGTTCTGTGGTCCTTTATGGCGGACCAGTTTAAAAGGCGTTCTTTTGGAACTTAAAAATGTTTTTAGATGATTTTAATTAATGGAAAAACATAATATGAGGTAAAAACGAGCAGGAATAAGTCAAAATAGGAGGACCGAGGCCCGGGAAGTTACTCTAATGAGTCAAAATCTGCCCAAGCTGGGTGACCCAAGATGGCCGACCAACGCAATTTCCTCACTTAGAGCAGGTTTTTAATTAATTACAGTACTTAAAAATTATTTTAATTGGATATAAATTTTTATGGTGTTGTATCTTGCCATTATATATAACATATCAAAACAGTAAAGGAATTGGCCGGTTAGAAATTTTTTTAAAAATCAATGAAAAATTCCAAACTTCCGGTAAACAAACCGTAAACGTTGAAGTCCTAAATTAATTAATGAAAAACCTTAGAGTGGGTCTTTTGCTTTAAAAATTTTTTCCCAGGTGCGGATAAATGATGTGTACCTCTGTACCAAGTTTTTGAAAAATCGGCGGAAAGGAAAAAGTTAGAAAAAATAAAAACTGTCCGAGAAGCGCTCTGTTGTCAGAGGAGAGGCCCCGTAGCTTGCACGTGGGAAAGACTAATTAGTTAATTAGATGGGTAGTCCGGTCCCCTGGTAGGAAACGAAAAGATAAATCTTCTCACATGCGTCTAGAAGGGCTAGAGCGTCCAGATTCCACCCGTATCCAGGGTTGTTCCGTGCCATTTCCTGTAACTGCTGTCTCCGCACCTCCCTCAGGTCGACTCCCTCCAAGGGATCAGGCTGCTATACATTGGAAAAAACAAGAATTGTTTTTCAAACAACAGAAAATATCTAGCCCCGAACACACCACACCGCAAGCCCCCCCCCCCCCACCACGGCAAGGTAAACGGACCGGGGGGGTGGGGGGGGGTGTTTGAATGGAAAAGAAAATAAGTGAATTACCTCCCCAAAAGCTATTCAATGCCTATTTGGCCATTTGCCGTCTTCCGGGGTTACTTTCGATCTGCTGAGGGTTTAGGAAAATACCTTCCTTTTCCCTATATTCTCTGATACACTCATCCTTTTCCTCTGCCGTTCGGCACTCTTTTGGCCATCCACTGCTCTCCTGTTTCAATTTTAGGAACACATCGATATACGACCTATAAAGCTGATCGCTTTTTTCTTCGAAATGGTACATTTCATATACATATAAAAAGAAAAGGGGATGAAACACATGAACAATATTCAAACAAAAGTGCAATTAAAAAAAAACTTAACAGAAACTAGTGCTTGGTGTATAATCAAAACCTACTTGAGTAACTTTGTACCCCATTTTCTCTGCCAGTTTCACCTCTTCGGTCACTCATGTACCGATGAGAGCACGCTCCTCATCACTATGCTGACATGTTGTTTTCTGGGTTTCAGTTGCACAGGTCCTGCAGTTTCCCATTGCATCGGTATGGTAACACTGGCAGGTAAAGTTCCCTTGGGGGAAGAACTTTGCAAAATATTAGGCCGAAATAATCATCGATTTTTTCAACCTGGCCCGTTATAATTGTAGGATGTCCTACGGGGTACATGCAATATTTGTTAACCTGTAAAAAGAAGTAAAAAAAAAGAATTGTTGCTGAAAAAATTAAACGTTAAATAAAATTCACTGCCTGAAAAAAAAAAAAAAAATACATACCCAAGGTAATTACAGCGATGTAAAATCCACATATTTGGCATCTCCCTCGTAGCACAATTTAACAACGTTGGTTCTCCCCTCGAAGAATGCATCTCTGGGGTTCAGCCTGTCCTTCAACTCGTGCATGAACAAAAAATTTTTCAAATCATCATCCTGCTTATCCTCTTTGAGGAAATCATGCTCCCACTTCTCTTCAACTACGTACCCCTGGGCTCGAAACTTGGAAGTAGTCTCCTTGGCCTTTTGTAGTAGACTCCCCATTGGATTGATCGAGTCCGAATCGAAACATCGGTCGCACCCGTGAAAGAAACATCCCTAAAGATAAAAAGATTGATACATTTTCTACTTTTCAGTGTTTTTTTCCCTCTAACGAATAGAAAACAAACATTCTACTCACATGGTATCGAAAAATTGTTTTTGTTTCCGCACAAAAACCATCGACATAAACCCCAGCAATTTTTCGTCCTCCAGCAGAGTACGATATACAGCCATGCAAGCTGACGCAATGGTGATGTATCTGAAAAAAAAAAACGAAAAAAAAATACAGAAAAGCAAAGTTCTAAAATGAAAACATATTAAGAGGGAAAAAACACCCCTTAGTTTTAGAAGGTAGTTTTCCAGTTTTCTTTTGGTACATAAATGGATCCACTCCAGACGACTGAGTGAACTTTAATTTGATATTAATGCATTGTCTGAATGTTTCACAAATTTTTGTGGTTGACCTGGAGTGACGTATACACTTAACGCTATCTACTCCACAATTATAATTTAAGTATGAATTTTTTAAAAATCAAAAACCTGCTTCAGTGAGTTCTGTGGTCCTTAATGGCGGACCAGTTTAAAAGGCGTTCTTTTGGAACTTAAAAATGTTTTTAGATGATTTTAATTAATGGAAAAACATAATATGAGGTAAAAACGAGCAGGAATAAGTCAAAATAGGAGGACCGAGGCCCGGGAAGTTACTGTAATGAGTCAAAATCTGCCCAAGCTGGGTGACCCAAGATGGCCGACCAACGCAATTTCCTCACTTAGAGCAGGTTTTTAATTAATTACAGTACTTAAAAATTAATTTAATTGGATATAAATTTTTATGGTGTTGTATCTTGCCATAATATATAACTTATCAAAAAAGTAAAGGAATCGGCCGGTTAGAAATTTTTTTAAAAATCAATGAAAAATTCCAAACTTCCGGTAAACAAACCGTAAACGTTAAAGTCCTAAATTAATTAATGCAAAACCTTAGAGTGGGTCTTTTGCTTTAAAAATTTTTTCCCAGGTGCGGATAAATGATGTGTACCTCTGTACCAAGTTTTGGAAGAATTGGCGGAAAGGAAAAAGTTAGAAAAAATAAAAACTGTCCGAGAAGCGCTCTGTTGTCAGAGGTGAGGCCCCGTAGCTTGCACGTGGGAAAGACTAATTAGTTAATTAGATGGGTAGTCCGGTCCCCTGGTAGGAAACGAAAAGATAAATCTTCTCACATGCGTCTAGAAGGGCTAGAGCGTCCAGATTCCACCCGTATCCAGGGTTGTTCCGTGCCATTTCCTGTAACTGCTGTCTCCGCACCTCCCTCAGGTCGACTCCCTCCAAGGGATCAGGCTGCTACACATTGGAAAAAACAAGAATTGTTTTTCAAACAACAGAAAATATCTAGCCCCGAACACACCACACCGCAAGCCCCCCCCCCTCCACCACGGCATGGTAAACGGACCGGGGGGGTGGGGGGGGGGTGTTTGAATGGAAAAGAAAATAAGTGAATTACCTCCCCAAAAGCTATTCAATGCCTATTTGGCCATTTGCCGTCTTCCGGGGTTACTTTCGATCTGCTGAGGGTTTAGGGAAATACCTTCCTTTTCCCTATATTCTCTGCTACACTCATCCTTTTCCTCTGCCGTTCGGCACTCTTTTGGCCATCCACTGCTCTCCTGTTTCAATTTTAGGAACACATCGATATACGACCTATAAAGCTGATCGCATTTTTCTTCTAAATGGTACATTCCATATACATATAAAAAGAAAAGGGGATGAAATACATGAACAATATTCAAACAAAAGTGCAATTAAAAAAAAGTTAACAGAAACTAGTGCTTGGTGTATAATCAAAACCTACTTGAGTAACTTTGTTGATGGAATGTTGTTTTGCAGCCACTGCTGAGTTGACCTTGCCTTGTGAGCTGGAGCGGAATCCTGCTGGAAAACCCAATGACTTCCAGCAAACAGGGTATCATTAAGAGGCTTGACAACCGGTTCCAAAATATCGTCCTGATAGTTTTTAGCGGCTGTTTTAACTCCTTTTTCACAAAAATGGAGCTTTGTGGTGCCATCAAAGCAAACTCCCCGCCAAACCATCACTGAGGAGGGTTGATGACCTCTCTCTACTCTTCCAATGATTTCCTGGGCTTCTTTAGAGCTGTGCGCGTACACACGATCATTTTGGCGATTAAATTTTTCTTCAATCGTAAAAATTTTCTCATCGCTAAACAAAATTTTTCTGTGAAGGCCATTGGTGTAACGGCCAAGCAGCACTTAACATCTATCAACTCTAATTTTTTTTATAGAAGTGGTTAGCATTTGTCCAGTCATTCTTCGAAATGCACCCATCCTAAGGTCACTTTTTATAATGTGAGACATTGATCTGACAGAGATTCCCATTTCCCGAGACATGATTTTTTGTTTTCGAATGGGATTTCTCCTAATTCGAGCAGCCATTGCTCTCACTGCGTTTGCCGTTCTCACAGTGCGGGGACTGCCATATCGGGGTTTGTCACATACAGATATGGTCTCATTGTATCGATTTATAGTGCGGTACACGAACATACGGCTGATACCCAAAGGTTTCAAAGTGTTGAAAATATCTGCATTACATTTTCCAACTTTGTTTAAAGCGATCACAGCTATACGGTTTTCATTATCACCCCACTCCATGTTAACTGAGTGAAAGAAAAATACAAAGTAATTGGGATTATTATACTGACATGTAAAGAAAATAAACAGATAGGGTCAAAGATTATATAAATAATACCCAAGGATGTAAACAAAGTTCAACTTTTGTAACAGTATTTATGGCAGGACTAGGTATATTGAGATTCAATTTAAAACACTGTAAGAAAATAAGGTAACATATGTATATACAGAATGAAACAAATAAAAATAATTCTAAAACCTATTTACATTTTACATGGAGAGAAACTTGGCAGTTGCTTCCCGAATGCCTTGGGATTGTGCGTTCATTTCTCCCTCTGTTGTTGATTCAGTGGAGTGTTTTTCTTGGGGTAATTCAGGTTGGGTCCACAGTGTCTCTGTTTTTCTCGCAGATGTTGTTCAAAATGCAGCGTACGTGAATGACTATCTTGGATTTTTTAATGGAAGAATCCATCTGTTGCAAGCAACGAGACCGTGCTTTCATTCTCCCAAACGCATTTTCAAAACTCTTGCACCAGATAACACTGAATTGTAGTGCTTCTTGTACTCTGGCATCTCTTTGGACTCAAAATAGAATTTCTGAAGAAAGGGCAGCAATGGAAACCCCAATATTTATATACTAAAACTGATATTTGGCATCCACTACTGCCAGTGTACGGACGCTATAGAAGCCTTTATAATTAAAATAACAGGTGGCCTTCTGTTAGGGCGGTTTTTTTTCAATGTGGGAACTGCCAATGGCTCCACAGCATTGAGGAAACCCATTCACTCACAAACAGCTCAACAACGGTGGACATCTCCTTAGTGGATGGAAATTTTATAACTTCTGCCAGGTAATTTTTCATGCGAAAGTCACAAAATTCCCTAACACATTCACAAACGGTGAACTTGTGTGCACCAAAAAAGGTAGGCCATAGTCCTGTATTCACCAAATTCCAGGTCATACTTACTCTTTTCTCCTGTAGGTGGCAGGCCTGTCCAGGCTCGAGAATTATTTCCGCCTGAAGTCTTCTTTCTATTGCTACCTACGGGAGATTGCTTTGCTAACCTGCTATTTCATTAAAGTTTTTTGATTTATCAAGAATTTTAATGGCTCTAAATTATCGTAAAAAGAGTGGATGTTGTTCTGCTTTCGGGTGCATGCTCGTCTGTAAATGCAGTTGAGATTATGTTGTTCCACGCGGGGTTTTTATCCAGTAATCACCATCCGGACACCTCGTACTGTCTCAGTTGCTACACATAACATCATTAAGTTTACAATAATTTCTCATTCATCGCCAATGTTTGCCGTTTAAAGTTTGCACGTTTTTTAAACTAGTAAGTAATATTAGCTTCATAAGATATTAATGCTAAGACCGTTTCGTTATTCATAACTGCCGACACAGCTGCCAAGGCGGCCAGTTCATTTGCTGATATCATCCTAATTTGTTTCCCTTTTTATATGAAATTGGTTTTATATCTCTAATTTAGTGGTTTTATCTTTATCTTGAGTGTTATGTCTTTGGTTATGTATTTCTGATTTTACTTTAAATTGTCTGACCTTTTTTCTCTTGTTTTGCTAAGATTTTATACATCATTTATGTGTCTTTTAAAAACGTTTTAAATTTTTAAATACTTTATATCATCGTTTGGCGCAGCATAGCCTATGAAGGCTCTTGTGCCAGTAAACCTAAAGAAACCAACCAAATCACAGTCACAGTTGACCAGAGCTACAGCCGAACTGAACCCGCTGACTGAAATTGTGACATGTTCTTTGTCTTCTACGCCGTAATCACTGAGTTTAGAAAACATTCCTTTAGAGAGCGATGTCCAGATGCGTAGACGAATTTTTGCTTTAATCTTCGTGACTACCATTCTTAAAGATAAATACACTCTTCCATGCATCCCTGGAAATGAGGGACGTCACTTACCAAACGCCAGCAGAGTTATAAGTTCTCTTATTCTCTTGGCGCATTCGTTGGCTATTTAACGATCTATGCGCATGTGCGGAATGAGCGGAGGCTGTTCTTTGCGCGGGAAGGGAGGTTTTGTTTTGACGATTCAATTCATCCGTGACAAGATGGCTTGTGTGTGCATATTTGAAGTTTTTACTTAAGGTCTTTTTTTAAGCGATCCATTATTTCTTGTACTTCGTAATTTTTAAGTTATTTAAAATTACAAACAAACTAGTTTTTTTTTTTGTTATTCACATTAAGTATAATTCCATTCGAAAATATCCGTTGTTTCCGACAGCGGTAAATTTCGTGATATCCACAGCTTTAAATAATATTTAAATTACTTTTATAAAACTAAAAAATACGCTTTTAGATGCACTTATAATGCATCAACATGTAATATAGTTTATATAATATATTTTAACCTTTAATATTAATAATATAATAGTACTAAATGTATTACTTTTATATTTGCTAAAAACGTGAATTTCATCTTTTATTCAGAGTTACATACAAACAACTGAAACACTTAAACACATCAACGTGTAGTAATATAGTTTAGCCTTTAGTTTCAACAATAGTATTAAATATATTACTTTTATATTTGTTAAGAACGTGAATTTCGTCTTTGATTTCGAGTTACATACAAACAAACCCACAAGTGAAACTCATAAAAGCGTATTAAAAAAATAAATTCCCGTATGAATAGTTATCAAAATCAATCAATTTAAAATTTAAATCATAAGAAGCGGACGTTTTATTTGGAGACTCAATCAAGAAAGGCATTGTGAAAATAAATACTGCTCGTTCATTTAAAATATAAAGTTCAGTGTTCAAATATGACAAATTTAAAAAGAAAAAAATATTTAAACAAGAGTTTAATGCTCCTAATGATCTAATATAGCAGGTACAATGAGAAGTTGTTGCATCTATTGTATACTTTTGGTTAGAATGAAGGTTTTTGACTATGTACAACGAATTGCCATTGGATTCTGCTTAAAGTCCTGAAGGCTTTGCTTCTGAGAAAAAATACTTGTCATTTTTTTTTTGTTCTGCTATTTATTATATCTAATTTTTAAACAATAACAATCATCGAATTTTGAAACTACAAAATTAAACAATTGTAATATATTGAAGGATTTCAATCTTTGAAAAATTTTATCTTTCAGAATTTAAAATATGGTCTCGCATAATAGTTTCTGTTACTACCGCTCGTTTCTTCTTTGAAGCATAGAGCCCATTTCTTTGCTTGTAGGTATGCTTTTAGAAAGTAATTCTTAATATGTACATATTTTGCACCTGCAGCATTTAGAAGAAGAATGTTTTCTTGGACTTCTTCATTTCTTAACCTCTGTCAAAGGCCACACTCCTTAAGAAATTAAGTTCATCATTGAGAAGGGACTTGTCAGAACATACATTAATAGCGCGGTTAACAAACGTGTAAAAAGCAAACTTTTTTGTTTTATGGGATGACAGGAGCGAGAATGTGGAGGAAGACAAACAGCAAATGGTTTTCGGTAAACAGTAGTGGAAACTTGGTTATTGTTTTTTGAAATGAGTACGTCCAAAAAGGGCAAAGAATTATTACTTTTAATTTCAGCAATAAACTGAATGTTAGGATCAATGGAGTTGATTAAATCAATAACTACCGGAACAATTTCCGCTGTGCCGTCCAAAAGGCTAAAGGTATCGTCGACGTATCTTATGTCTGCTTTTTACACGTTTGTTAACCGCGCTTCGGAGTTCCATTTTATGAGCCAGAAATTAGTAACCAAATTACAGCAATATATTATCAGTATGAATTTGACCATTCAAAAAACATGAAAAGTACGCATTAACTAAAAGACATCTAACCATAAACAGATATAAAACCCATAAAAAGTAAAAGATATAAAACATAATGAAAATAATAATTTTAAAAGTAGATAATAACCTGATTAGTATGATAAGAATAATTAATTTAAATATTATTGTTTTATGAAAGGATTACCAACATTACATAAAGCTGAAACAACACACAAAATTTTGTCTATAGTGGAATAATCAGAATCATTATTCCTTTTAACCATTGATATTGGTACAGTACCATCCAATATTTTAAAGGTTTTTATTTTGCGTATGGCACGCTCTATATGTAATCTAACTTTTGACGTTTTTCTGAATTGTACAATTTCTTCTTAGGACAGTTGTGATTTACCTTTGGTGTATGCTGGTATACCAAGATAGGCTCCTTTTGCTTCAACTATACTAGTGATATTGAAGCCCCTATCAGCAAGAACCCTGTCATTAGGTCTCAACAAGTCGAGAAAAACACTCTGTAATGTTATCTGTTTATCAGACACTCTTCCACCCAATGCTCGTGAAATAAAACTAATATTTCCAGCAGGCAAGATTCTTACAAGAAATTTCATTGTATTATGACTCTTGTAATAAGAATATGCTTGGGCTCTTGTAGTCAGGTTTTTTGGTTTTTCAATAAAAATTTCAGAACAGTCAATTATACAGGCGACATGACCCAAGGACATCTTACCAAAACAAGCAGGCGTGCTTCTTTTTATTGTCTTTCTGGAGGAATAAGTTATTAATCTTTTGAAATTTACCATCATAACATCCAACCAAGAATGGAAAATTTTACTTACCGAGGAGGGTAATATATTAAATCTGACAGCCAAGTCTTGATTCAATAATCCTAGTTTCGATTTCATTAATGCTAACAAGAACTGTTCGCAGGATTTCAGGCTTACTTTCTCTTTTGGTTGTCAAGCACTTAACTAAAAAATTAAAGACCATAAAATTTTCAAGCCCAGTAAAAAATTTAACCTTGTTTGATGTCTTCGTGATTATGTCGTAAACTGGAACTTTTGTCAAGGTTTCCCTCATACATTTATTTTCTTCTTCCAGGAACTTCCCTTTCTCTTTCAAATTCAAATTTTCTTGATGTAACGCATCCAAAACGTCTGCAGTAACATCAGTTTGAGTGCTTCCATTAGAGATGCAAGAAACTGAATCAAGAGTAATTTCACCTTGATCATTTCCGTCGTCAATGATCACAGAAGCCTCACCTAAAGAAGGGAGGGGAAAAAAAAAGATTATTAAGCTAATGCGCAAATACAAAGGTCATTTTAAAGTTGGGGTGAATTCATTTTCAATTTTATAGCACAAAAATGTTTGAAATTTTAGATGTCTTCTAGCCCGCAAAAATGATTTTGATACGAGTTGCAGTCCTTAGACAGAAAAAAGTAGGACTTCAACAGGCCCGTCATTCAAGGGGGGGGGGCAGAGGGGGGTCATTGACATATAAGTGGGCGTGGTTTTTGCCACTTTTTAGTGCCCCCCACTGGAAAATTTCGAAATGACGTCCCTGGCTTCAGGGCTAGCTGGCGAACCCTGTCGTATGCAGCCTTACCCCTGTGTAGGGGTGCTACGCAGGTGCTCGACCCCACTCCCCCCCCAGTTCTCCGTTCCGGTCAAGGATACACAAAACAAAAACTCTTCTCCCCCTAGTGGGGAACGTCAGATGAATGTCTAGTGCAGTTAAATTTTTCATTGTTAAGCGTAATGATCCGAATTTTAATTTCATCAAAGTTTCTCCTTTTCTGATTAATAAAGCATTGGTAAATTTAAAAGGCGAGTTTCAGTCACTTAAAAAACTAAAAAATGTTGAGCTCTTAGTAGAAATTAAAGATAAAAGCAAATTAAATCTATACTATTCATAAAACAAAGTGCCTCTTTTCTAGTCACAGTCACACCGCATTTATCCTTAAATTTTTCATGAGGAGTAATTTCGGAACCTGCCCTCCTGTAGGCATCTGAGCAGGAAATTCTGGAGGAACTGAAAGATCAGTACGTCACTGGTGTCAAGAAAATCACTATCAAACGTGATGGCGCCAACTAAACACGTCATACTGACTTTCAGTAAGCCTGACCTTCCTCCACGCGTCAAAGCAGGTTATCTCTCTTGTCTGATCAGACCATATATCCCCAATTCATTACGATGCTTTAAATGTCAGCGATTTGGGCATTCAAAAATTTCTTGCCGTGGAACCAGCACTTGTGCCAGATGTGCGGAACCCGACCATGACAGTAACAATTGTACAAAAGAATTTAAATGTGTAAACTGTAAAGCAGATCATCCCTCATATTCTCGAAAATGCACTAAGTGGATAACAGAAAAAGAAATACAAACCATCAAAACAACTCAAAAGTTATCATACACAGACGCCAGAAAAATAGTCGAATCCCGGACTCCTACTGCAGGTCTTTCATATGCTGCATCAGTTTAAAAAGTATTAAAATCTGCCAGCACACAAACAATTAGCCAAAATGAAACTGCTGCCAAACCTAAAACAGTTAACACGACTAAGTCGCCAATTAAACGAAATAATGGCTCTAATGCTTCTCTAAAGCAAATAAATGAATACACACAAGCACAAAATGTTAAAAATAATACTGATGAAACTCAAACTACAAACACTGCAAAGCTTAAAAAAGCGAAACAAACTGCAGCAAAAAATAAACTAATTCAAATGCGCGCTAAAATCGGGGTTCCCTTTAAACAAAGGCCCCCTCAAATTTTTCAATTTAAAAAAGAGGACTTCTTGTATTCTGGCAAGAAAAATACACTGACGAAATCTCTTCACGAAGAACTTGCTCCTTCTCAGGGGGTGGTTGAGGATGTAGAATTTGAAGAACTTCTCTGCTAAATGCTTCTCTTTCCTTTGGCCTTTTTTCTCTTCCTTTTCCATTATGGCCCTGAGCATTCTTTCTTGGAATTGTCAAAGTTACTCACATAATGTCACGGACGTTAAAGATCTTGTCGAAACTCACCAACCGGCCATATTCTGTCTGCAAGAAACATTCCTGTCGACCCCCCCGTTGTCCGTTTTCCTTGTCGTGGTGGTGGGGGGGGGGGGGGGGCTTGCGGTGTGGTGTGTTCGGGGCGAGCTCTTGGCGGAGTAGTGACCCCCCAGTTGCTCAAACCGAAGTTCTGCGGGTAGGGATTTCTTCTCCCTCCTTCCCTCACCACACTTACCAAATTTCGGAACAAAACCCAAGCCAAGGTTCAGCGACCGTGCCGATGGCTGCATGGTACCGGGGACAAGCGGTATCTCAAGCGGTCGACTTCAGGGCTAGCTGGCGAACCCTGTCGTACTCAGCCTTACCCCTGTGTAGGGGGGCTACGCAGGGGCTCGACCCCTTTTTTTTCCCCTCAGTTCTCCGGTCCGATTATGGATACAACAGAAAAAAACCTTTCTCCCTCTAGTGGGGAGCGTCAAAATGAATTATCTTCAAATACAGCTAAGTTCTTTATTATTAAGCGTAATGGTAATTTAAATTTTTCTACAACTTCACCCTTTCTTATAAATAAAGCTCTAACGCACTTAATTGGTGAATATGAATCAGTCAAAAAATTGCGTTCTGGCGAACTTCTTGTACAAATTAAAAATCAAAAACAAACTAAATCCATTCTTTCCATTACTCAACTAGGTTCCTATTTATGTACTGTTACAGAGCACAAAACCTTAAACTTTTCAAGAGGTATCATTTCGGAACCCGATCTTCTGTACACACCCGAGGAAGAAATCTTGTAGGAAATGCGGACGCAGCGTGTTAGTGGAGTGAAACGGATTACCGTTAAGCGGGATGGCAAAATGGCGCCCACTAAACACATAATCTTGACATTCTCTACTCCTGACCTCCCTTCCCGTGTAAAGGCTGGGTATCTCTCTTGTCCAGTTAGACCTTACATACCAAACCCGCTCAGGTGCTTTAAGTGCCAGCGGTTTGGGCATTCTAAGATTTCGTGTCGTGGTACCGACACATGTGCCAGATGTGCCGAGCCTGGCCATGACAGTGTACAGTGCACGAAAGACTTTAGATGCGTCAACTGCAAGGGAGATCATCCATCCTACTCAAGAAAATGTTCCAAATGGCTCTTGGAAAAGGAGATACAAGTAATTAAAACCACACAAAAAATCTCATACCCAGACGCAAGAAAAATTGTCGATTCCCGTACACCTATCGCAGGAGCTTCTTATGCTACTGCCGTTAAAAAGGTTCTCAAAACATCAAGCACCCAAACGGATGATCAAATAAACACTATCAAGCCAGTTATCTCACCTAAACGAAATGTTCAATCTAACAGTTCAAATTCTTCACAAAATAAAACTACCAACAGTAAACTACTAATAGAAAAACCTATCGTTAACGAGCCTTATTCTGCAATTACCACGAACAAAAATACGCAAAATTCTAAAAAAGCTGTAGAAAAAAAGAAAATAATACAATTAAGAGCTAAAGTTGGGGTTTCCTCTAAACAGAGGCCCCCAAAATTTTTTGGATTTAAATAAGAGGACTTCTTGCGTATACTTGCGTATACTTGCGTCTTACTTGAAGATACACACCCCATCATATTTTGTTTCACTTTTTACATGACATTGGTTTTATATCTCTAATTTAGTGTTCTTATCTCTGTCATCTTGTTAGTTTCTTCTTTGTATCGTTATGTGTTTCTTGTTTATATATGTCTGTTTTAAAAATGCTTTTAAAATTTAAAAAAAAAAGTTTTATAGGCTATCATTGTTTATTATACATTTCTGACTTTAGTCAAAATAACTTGACGGTTCTTGCTCTCATCTTGTCATTTGAAATTTAATTTATATGTGCAGGGTGTCCGCGCATATGGAAAGTCATGGAAAGTCAGGGAAAGTCATGGATTTCAAATATGATCGAAATTGGTCATGGAAAGTCATGGATTTCAGCGAAAAATGTCCAAAGGTCATGGAAACTGACTGTTTATCATGGAGTTTAGCGCTCCGGACCGATTAATTAAAATCTCGGAAGAACGAAAACACTTCCGCCGTCATTCTATTTCTTTATTGGGTGCAATCTGATTTGTCAATTACAATTTCCAACAAGTTGCATTGTGTTGACCAATCAGATGAATTCTCAACGTTAAAACCGTGAGCGGCGAATTTTGTGTAACTGCGCATGTGCGCGGACTCCGTTATCTGATAAAATATGACCTTGAACGACAAAAAGATAGACTCGATGGTTTTTTTGATGGTTTTTTCCCCGGCATAGGCAGATTTGCCTTTTACATTTGGTCTCCTCTCCCCCCCTACCCGCTTCATTTGATTCCTTTTTCTTTTAAAACTTGTTTGAATCTTTTTCTTTCGAGGAGTTTTATGCAAAAGAAAAACAAATTAAAAAACGATGTTGAATTTTAAAGAATCGATGTTGAATTTTAAAGAATCGTGTAGGTAGGGGGGGGGGCAGGAACTCAAAGAGTTCCGTTTTAAAGTCAGATTTCGCCTCACTCATATCAGGATCTAAACTTACAGTAAAATTTATGGACAGACAATTCATTGCTACATGAAAGTACGTTTGAGGACAAGCGTGGTGGGGAGGAGGGTGTCGATAGGAAAAGATCGTTTTTTGACCTCAAAAGCGAACGGACTTCTGTTGCTGTGAAACGCAGTCGCCATGTTTGGTCATTTTGAAGATTTTTTTTTTTTTTTTTTTTTTTTTTAGTCATGGAAAATAGTTCGCAAAAGTCATGGAAAGTCATGGAATTGAAAAGTCCAGGTTGAGCAGATACCCTGTATGTGTCTTGTTCTGAATTGTTTTTAATTTTTTTTGTTTTATTTCCATCGTATTTTAGATGAATTTAGCTCTGACATCTCTTCATTTTTTAAATAAAACCATCATTTGGTGGAGTATAGCGTACTAAGGCTTTTGCGCTAGTAAAATCAACACAACCAACCAACCAACCAATCGAGCAACTGCCATCATCGGCATTGATCTTTACTACTGTATTATCAGTTCTTTCAGCTCGTGTGTATTGCTCGCTATGATACATGGTTGATTCCATAATCATGCGGCTATATTCTTAGACCACTTGAGGAACTGCGCCAATTGCAGCCATATATGCACTTCAGCTTCGTTAAAACTAGTACGTACAATTTCTTTTCCCAGCATATGTACTCCATGCGCAAGAGTCTTGCAACTTTTCAATGGCTGATTTGAGCGCAAAAACTGCTAAAATTCTTTAACTTTCGCCGTGCTGCAGTCTTGACTGAACAAGTGTTCCAATTTGTTTCCAAAGCAAATCTATTCAAAATTTGTAATAAAACGCCTTTTGCAGCACTGACTAGTTTAAGAATTCTTCCATTGTTGCCCTCAAACACAAAGGCGGAATGAGCCCAAAGGGGACTCAAGTCTCTCACACTAGCAGCAAGGTGCAGCATATGATGCATGTTGAAAGTCATGGCTGCAGGCCCAAACAGCGTTTCCGTCTTGATCACAAATTCTGTTAAGATTAAATCAGTTCTGCTTATGTCGTCTGGCAGTATTTCATGCTTCAGAAGTGCAAAAAAAAAAAAAAAAGCATCTGATAGCTAGGAGAAATGTACTAAATATTTTTCTTAGAGGATACCACGAAGACATGGTGCAGCGTAATATAGAAGCAAAGTCTTCCATTCATGCGCTTTCCAGAACTTTCTGTCTGTGATAAATCGGGGCAAACGAGTAAATAAATGAGCAGGCTTAATTTTGAGAAGTCATTCATCAATAAGGCTCAGACTGGTGGGAGACCCAATATAGTTCTCTGCTCCAACATGTGTTAAATAGAGCTCTGTCAATTGCCGTACCACGCTAAGCAAAACTGCATGCATGTACTCAAGGCAAATGCCACGAATGAAATCCAGGCCCTCAGCCGAAATCAAAGGTGATAGCCCTTTAATCCCCTTTATAGTTGCTTAATCTTCATTTACTGCCTTTTCCATCAGCTTGAGGGTAGCCTTCTCAGTTCTTAATGTGGGCTCTTCTTTTCGAGTCAAAAATTTCATAACCCCATCTACTAAAACTCCAGGATGTAAACACCAGGGACAGCCGAAATAATCATTGGACTGGTTCATGTTTTGGACTGCACACCTGGCTGGAGAGTCGAAGCAGCCACATAATGTGTAAGCCTTTGATTTAAATACAACATTATTTGTCCATTTAAATCCATGATTGGAAAGCTCTGAAAGTTCATTGATATAAATGGCCATAAAGAGTTTCATATCCGGATCGCCTTTACCAAACAAAAGTCCACCAATGATACCATGCTTCCATCTCAATTGAGGAGGGAGTTCAATAATTAGAGCCTGGATGAGTCACATACTTGATCTGGAAGATTTGAATACAGGACTCCTATCTGTATTCATTATCAAGCTGATATCATGTGTTTTAAACAGATCTCTCCACTTCTCTGTGTACACTTCTCCGTCAGTTAAGTCTGATACACTCTCAGGAACATTATATAACTCACGGTTGATTTTCTCAAGGGATGTGAAAAGTGATTCTCCAACTTCCTTCCGATCAAGCAAGGCAGCTATTTGATTCCTTATTGAAAGTGTAGCAGAGAAACTACATTCTTTCAGAGTGTCAATGTTGTGGACTTTTTTTGCAACAAGGGTTGGGACATTCTAAATTTGAATGAGTTTTGGCTCGTAACTGACCCAAGTGTTTGCCCAAGTAATGATTGCACTTAGTACAATAGAAATGTTAAGTCATCGAATCACTGGCCCCAAATCTTATTAAAAGCATACTTCGTACTCGGGAGAACTGACGTCTCAAAAACTGTTGAAAAATTTAAGTAAATCTTCAACTGCAGTCCAAGTCAAGGCATAATTCATGGCAAAGATCATGATCATTAGGAGAGTTTCGGCAATTGAAGTTGGGGCATTTGAAAACAGTGGAGAATCAAATTTGCTTAAAGAATCAGCCAAAATATTAGGACAAAATGCACTGTCATTGCGTGCAGAACATTCACCGTCACTATCACTTGATGCATAATCATCACAATAAGAACTAGGGCCATCGTTTTCTGATTCTGTAACAGCTGTATCCTGCTCATAATCATATTCGTTTTCCATCATAGAATTACCCACATCTTGTCCATCACCGTCGTATAATAGGCTTTCTGAAGTTCCAGCGGGTTCTTCATCAGCTGGGCTATTAGCTTGGCCATCAGCCGGCATCGAATGAGTCTGAAAACGTTGATGATCACGCCATAAAGATGTGCGAGGTACAATTTTATCCTTTTCCAAGGCATCATGCTCCACGTATTTTTCTCTTTTCCCTAATACAGTTTTGACTCATGGTTAAGGATAGGGCAGACCTGGATGATTTAAATGCTTAAATCAGTGCACATACGATCATTAAAATTTAAAAAAAGCTATAAAAAGTTAACATCAGGTGAAAAAATTTAGAAATAAATTTAAGATGCAGCGTTAAAAATCGGCAGAAAAATAAAATTTCCAAAGTAAAAATAAGAACTAAAAGCAAGCGTTTCAAATATGGCACGTTTTTAAAAGGCACACGATGCTGCAGGTAGTGACGCGAAACGTAAACAGAACATATGAAATGTAACAGTTAAGGCTAAGACTCTCCAGAAGTGAAAATCAATGCTACTTCATCACCATAACTATTATATTTAATACATACGGGGAAAAAAAAAATATATATATATATATAATATTTAATATTTATATAGAAAACTACCAGGGATGATTTCGTACCGGAACAACACACTTACTGTTTTTCTATTCTTGTATATCCCCCCCTCACCGTTGTCCGTTTACCTTGTCGTGGTGGGGGGGGGGGGGGGCTCGCGGTGTGGCGTGTTCGGGGCGAGTTCTTCGGCGGAGTAGTGACCCCCCAGTTGCTCAAACCGAAGTTCGGCGGGAAGGGTTTTTTGCCATTCTTTGCATACTTAACTTTTTTATTGCATGTAACGCTATGTGTTTCAATAAAAAATTGTGTGCAAATTTTTTACTCTTGAATTAAAACTACTGCTTTGGGAGTACAGTGGTAAACATGTAATATCACTATGTGAAATAAGAGAAAACCAATGACTTTTGGCTGTTATTCATTATGTCAAACCTTTTATACAACATTTCAGGCCCGGGGGGGCCCTGGCTCTCAAAAAGGAGCCTGAACACATCTCTTCAGGACGACGCGACACGGCCGCACAGTTTGAGTCGCACAACCCTGAGGCAGAACGCGGCACGCACTTGTGTCTTGCTTAATGCACCTATGGCTGTTGAAGAGGTTCAGGCTGAAGTAACTGGTTCCACAAATGGAGCAGTTCTTACGCACCATTCGTCCTCGCATTAACAGTTGGGTAAAGGGGTCGTACCAACAAAAAAAAAAAAAAAAAGGAATGTCAATAATGGTTTTAAAACATGAAAGATTTAGATAATTGGCATAAGATCAATAAATAATACTATCTGAATTATCATAAAATAAGTTTTAAATAAAGGCTTAACTGTGCAGAATTCAGCTAAAATTTAAACAGAAATTTATCAGTCCAGGCGTTTCAGATTTTTCGAAATTTCGTTTGAAAATTCATTCGTGTGTGCAACTGTCCAATTCCAGCAGGCCTGCCCCCCCCCCCCGTTGTCCGTTTACCTTATCGTGGTGGTGGGGGGAGGCTTGCGGTGTGGTGTGTTCGGGGCGAGCTCTTCGGCGGAGTAGTGACCCCCCAGTTGCTCAAACCGAAGTTCGGCGGGAAGGGGTTTTTTGCCATTCTTTGCATACTAAACTTTTTTATTGCATGTAACGCTATGTGTTTCAATAAAAAATTGTGTGCAATTTTTTTACTCTTGAATTAAAACTACTGCTTTGGGAGTACAGTGGTAAACATGTAATATCACTATGTGAAATAAGCGAAAACCAATGACTTTTGACTGTTATTCATTATGTCAAACCTTTTATACAACATTTCAGGCTCGGGTGTGCCCGGGCTCTCAAAAAGGACCCAGAACGCATCTCTTAAGGACGACGCGACACGGCCGCACAGTTTGAGTCGCACAATCCCGAAGCAGAACTTGGCACGCGCTTGTGTCTTGCTTGATGCACCCATGTCTGTTGAAGAGGTTCTGGCTAAAGTAACTGGTTCCACAAATGTAGCAGTTCTTGAGTACCATTCCTCCTCGCATTAACAGTTGGGTAAAGGGGTCGTACCTACAAAAAAAAAAAAAGAAGGAATGTTAATAATGGTTTTAAAACATGAGAGATTTAGATAATTGGCATAAGATCAATACATAATACTATCTGAATTATCATAAAATAAGTTTTAACTAAAGGCTTAACTGTGCAGAATTCAGCTTAAATTTTAACAGAAATTTATCAGTCCAGGCGTTTCAGATTTTTCGAAATTTCGTTTGAAAATTCATTCGTGTGTGCAACTGTCCAATTCCAGCAGGCCTGCCCTCTCCCCCCCCCCCCGTTGTCCGTTTACATTATCGTGGTGGTGGGGGGAGGCTTGCGGTGTGGTGTGTTCGGGGCGAGCTCTTCGACGGAGTAGTGACCCCCCAGTTGCTCAAACCGAAGTTCGGCGGGAAGGGGTTTTTTGCCATTCTTTGCATACTAAACTTTTTTATTGCATGTAACGCTATGTGTTTCAATAAAAAATTGTGTGCAATTTATTTACTCTTGAATTAAAACTACTGCTTTGGGAGTACAGTGGTAAACATGTAATATCACTATGTGAAATAAGCGAAAACCAATGACTTTTGACTGTTATTCATTATGTCAAACCTTTCATACAACATTTCAGGCCCGGGTGGGCCCTGGCTCTCAAAAAGGAGCCTGAACACATCTCTTCAGGACGACGCGACACGGCCGCACAGTTTGAGTCGCACAATCCCGAAGCAGAACTTGGCACGCGCTTGTGTCTTGCTTGATGCACCCATGTCTGTTGAAGAGGTTCTGGCTAAAGTAACTGGTTCCACAAATGTAGCAGTTCTTGAGTACCATTCCTCCTCGCATTAACAGTTGGGTAAAGGGGTCGTACCTACAAAAAAAAAAAAAAAAAAAAAGGAATGTCAATAATGGTTTTAAAACATGAAAGATTTAGATAATTGGCATAAGATCAATAAATATTACTATCTGATTTATCATAAAATATGTTTTAAATAATGGCTTAACTGTGCAGAATTCAGCTTAAATTTTAACAGAAATTTATCAGTCCAGGCGTTTCAGATTTTTCGAAATTTCGTTTGAAAATTCATTCGTGTGTGCAACTGTCCAATTCCAGCAGGCCTGCTCTCTCTCCCCCCCGTTGTCCGTTTACATTATCGTGGTGGTGGGGGGAGGCTTGCGGTGTGGTGTGTTCGGGGCGAGCTCTTCGACGGAGTAGTGACCCCCCAGTTGCTCAAACCGAAGTTCCGCGGGAAGGGGTTTTTTCTCCCTCCTTCCCTCATCACACTTACCAAATTTCGGAACAAACCCAAGCCAAGGTATGGCGACCGTGCCGATGGCTGCGTGGTACCGGGTCCAAGCTGTATCTCAAACGAGAGGCTTCAGGGCTAGCTGGCGAACCCTGTCGTATGCAGCCTTACCCCTGTGTAGGGAGGCTACGCAGGGGTAGATAAGATACTACAGTCAACAAGCCGCCACTAGTAAACTTCTTTCAAACACCTACTCGACCGCTCAGTTGAGGCTTTTCAAGCAAACGTGAATGAACAGGGAGGAACACACGCTCCTCACCGTTTACGCCCGAGGGCATACTCCAGCCGGAACGTAATCTTCGTAGAATAGCAAAGCTTCTGCCCTGGTTTCGTTGGTTGGTTGGTTATTTTGGGTGTTCTGGCACAAGAGCTTTTATAGGCTATACTGCGCCAAATGATGACAACCCATAAAGCATATAAGATTTTAAAAAATTTTAAAACACGTATAAATGATGTTTAAAATCCAAACTAAACAAGCGAAAGAAAGGACTGACAATTTAGTAAAATCAGATACATAACAAAACAAAGACAGTACACTCAAGACAAAGATAAAACCACTTAATTGGAGATATAAAACCAATTTCAATTAAAAAGGGAAACAAATTTGGATGGGGTGTATCCCCAAGTAATTCGGTCAAAGATGGATAAAAATTATTAAAATATTTAAAACGTACACGGTTAAAATTTGGGCAGTTACATAAAATGTGGAACACTGTCTGGTTTACATTACATTTAAGACATGTAGATGTAGGCTCGCTTCTGCCCTGGAAAACGTACTTAAGCCCTCGAAGACGCTATCCAGGCACACAGCATTTCATCCGGAGCGTAGATGAGAGTCACTTTCACCACTACTTCTTGGAGCCACTAGGTGAATTTTCTTTGAAGATTAAGTTAACGATTCGTTACTTCGGCATATTGGGATACTTGCTTCACGATAGAAGTTTTCTTCCAGGTGGCCAACTACCGAACGCTACTTCAACAACACCAGCCCACGACCCTAGTGCCGTGGCTATTTAAGACTCGCCGCTGCCAGGCACTTCTGCGCAGTATGATCCAAGCTCAAGGCTGTTGCTTGGATCCCCAGTGCAGTACAGAGGAATTCTGTTTCCCTTGGTACATTTTGAATGTCTTTGCAGATACGACAGTGGGAAGACATGACTTCCGTCCAGTACTTTCCCTGTATCGATAGAAATAGCTGACACGCAGCCGTTAAATGATGTATAGCCCCTACGTGCCATGTTTCATCAACTGATACACCACATTCGTTACTATTCGTCTGCAAAATAACTTTCATCAGCAGCAGTTCTCATTGAGCCTTCTGCTAGTTCAGATACAGCTTCCAAAAATTTTTTTCCGTGTGATTTGTAAGATGGTTTGAAGAGTGTTGGCAAGTTCATTGTACTACTGAACTTAAATGCTCCTGAAAATCCTTTCCCGATTTGCCTCATTCCGTACATAAAATGGTTATTAACTTCAGGTTCATTATTTACTTCCCCCCCCCCCGTTGTCCGTTTACCTTGTCGTGGTGGGGGGGGGGGCTTGCGGTGTGGTGTGTTCGGATCGAGCTCTTGGCGGAGTAGTGACCTCCAGTTGCTCAAACCGAAGATTGGCGGGTAGGGTTTTTTTCTCCCGCCTTCCCTCATCACACTTACCAAATTTCGGAACAAGCCCAAGCCAAGGTGTGGCGACCGTGCCGATGGCTGCGTGGTACCGGAGCCAAGCGGTATCTCATACGGGAGGCTTCAGGGCTAGCTGGCGAACCCTGTCGTATGCAGCCTTACCCCTGTGTAGGGGGCTACGCAGGGGCTCGACCCCACTTTTCCCCCCAGTCCTCCGGTCCGCTCATGGATACTCAAGAAAAAAAACTTTCTCCCCCTAGTGGGGAGCGTCAGAACGTGATGACAAACAATGCAAAATTCTTTATTATAAAACGCAACGACTCTGATTTAAATTTAAGTAAAGTTTCACCGTTTCTTATCAATAAAGCTCTATTACATCAAATTGGGGAATATGATTCTGTAAAAAAGTTACGCAATGGCGAACTGCTTCTAGAAATCAAAGACAAAAAGCAAATTAAACCGTTAATGTCCATGAAACAAATAGGCTCTTACTTGGTTACTGTTTCTGAACATTCAACCTTAAACCTTTCTCGGGGAGTCATCTCAGAGCCAGATCTTCTCTTTACTCAGGAGAAGGAGATCTTAGAAGAAATGAAGGACCAGCACGTAAGCGGAGTGAAAAGAATCACCATCAAACGTAATGGCGAAGTATTACCTACTAAGCATATCATCTTAACGTTTAGTACGCCTGTCCTCCCTTCACGTGTCAAAGCTGGCTACCTCTCTTGTCCAGTTAGACCCTATATCCCAAATCCGCTTCGATGCTTTCTAAGATCTCGTGCCGTGGCACAAATACTTGCGCCAGATGTTCGGAGCCCGGCCACGACCGCAACGAATGCTCTAAGGATCACAAATGCGTCAACTGCAGGGGAGATCACCCCGCATACTCCAAAAAATGCTCTAAATGGCTCATTGAGAAGGAAATTCAGGTTCTTAAAACAACGCAGAAAATATATCTAGGTGCAAGAAAAATAGTTGACTCTCGCACCCCTTCAACAGGAATATCTTATTCCGCTGCAGTTAAAAAAGTTATTAAATCTTCCAGCACGCAAACAGAAGCAGAAACTCAAACTAACGCCAATCAACCAAACAAACCCAAACCTCAAACTATACAACTCAATAGCATAAAATCTCCCCCAAAAAAACAAAATGAAAATAAAGAGATGCAAATAGCAAACATAAAACCTACTGATACTGCTATAGTAAATATACCAAACACACAACGATCAAAAAAATGTGTTGAAAAGAAGAAAATAATTCAGTCTCGTGCTAAAATCAGGGTGAACTCTAAACAGAGGCCTCCGAAAAATTTTAATTTTAAGAAAGAGGACTTCTTGCTCTACAGCAAGCAAACAACATTAACTAAAACTTCTCATAAGAAAGTTGCTACCCCACACGAAGAAGTTGATGACGTTCAATTTGAAGAACTTCCGCCATCCGATGATGACGGATGGATGGACGCCGCTGCCTTATGAGCCGCCCTTTCTTTTGGCCGTTCTTCTCTCCCCTTGTCTTCATGGCCCTGAGCGTACTCTCTTGGAACTGTCAAAGTTACTTGCGTAATGTCACGGACGTCAAAGATCTTGCTGAATGTCACCAACCGGCCATTTTCTGTCTGCAAGAAACATTCCTGTCGCCTGCTGATAAACCGAGGTTGAAAGGTTTTGACATGTACCGCAAGGACTGCTTATTAGGTGATCGTCGTTGTGGTGGAGTGGCGATGTTAATCTCTAATGATTATGCATCTAGCCAGCTCAATATCAACACGTCCCTCCAGGCAGTAGCTGCGCGTGTACGCCTTCACTCGTTAGTCACAGTCTGTTCAGTGTATATTCCACCTTCTTATGACTTGAGAAGCGTGGAACCAGACATTGATAGATGAACTTCCACCCCCATTTGTCATCTTGGGGGATTTCAATGGCCACAATCCTCTCTGGGGGAGTCCAGACACCAACAGTAACTAATTTGTTTCCTTTTTTAAATGAAATTGGTTTTATATCTCTAATTTAGTGGTTTTATCTTTGTCTTGAGTGTTTTATCTTTGTTTTGTTATTTATCTGATTTTACTAAAAATTGTCAGTCCATTCTTTCGCTTGCTTAGTTTGGATTTTAAACATCATTTATGCATGTTTTAAAATGTTTTTAAAATCTTATATGCTTTATGGGTTATCATCGTTTGGCGCAGTATAGCCTATAAAGGCTCTTGTGCCAGAAAACCCAAAACAACCAACCATTCCTGTCGACAGAACGAGACTGAAAGGTTTTGATATGTACCCCAAGGACTGCTTAGCAGGTGTGGTGGAGTGGCGATGCCAATCATCACTGATTACGCATCTAGCCAGCTCATTATCAACATTTCTCTTCAAGCGGTAGCTGCGCGTGTTCACCTTCACTCGTCAGTCAGTTTGTTCTGTGTATATTTCACGAGAAATGTGGAACTGCAGACATTGCTTGATCAACTTCCTCCCCCATTTCTCATCTTGGGGGATTTTAATGGCCATAACTCTCTTTGGGGGAGTCCAGACACCAACAGTAGAGGATTGATAATAGAAGATCTAATAAATGACAATGATCTGTGCGTTCTTAATAACGGTGACAATACGTATTTCCATCTACCTTCGCAGACTTACCATGCCATCGATCTGGCAATATGTTCACCTACTCTTCTGCCACTTTGGGGTTTTCAGGTTGAGGGTGGCTTCTTCACCAGTGGCCACTTTCCGGTCAAGATAACCTTTGCTGGACGCTGCAGCAATAAAGAGCCGCAGCAAGCCCGTTTTCGACTTGCTGATTGGGCGACATTTACCCAATTGGCAGAAATAACCCCCGAAATGATTGTTAATGTGGACATTGATGAAGCGGTAAGCCAAGTAACTGACACTATCCTGGCGGCTGCAAACGCTGCAATTCCAAAGAGTACTAAAGGCAAAATTAAATATCCTAAACCATGGTGGAACACAGATTGCCAAACAGCTTATAAAAAGCAAAAGAAAGCTTGGAACATATTTCGACGCTATCCATCTACACAAAATTTAATTGCACTCAAACGAGCTCGTGCTGAAGCTCGAAAGATAAGACGAAAAAGCCAGCGGGACTCGTGGCAAACATATGTCAGTACAATTACGACGTCCACCCCATCCAAGACCGTTTGGGGGAAAATTAAAAAAATTGCTGGAAATTATCAGGCAAATTGTGCTCCGATTTTAGAGAAAAATGGCCGAAAAATATCTGACCTAAAAGAGGTGGCTGACTGCTTGGGGACTCATCTGGCTGATGTCTCCAAGGCACAAAATTATAATTCCAATTTTTTAGCTCTAAAATCTTTTAAAGAAAAGAAAATTCTTAATTTTAACTCAAATACTTTTAATTCATATAATACCCACTTTACCTTTGAAGAACTTGTTATAGCTTTGCAAAAAACTAGTAATACTTCACCAGGTCCTGATGAAATACATAATATCATGTTGAAAAAGTTAAATAAGTCCTCTTTAAAAAATATACTTCATTTATTTAACAGAATTTGGATTGAACACAAATTTCCAACATCTTGGACTCGAGCAATAATAATTCCGTTGCACAAACCAAACAAACCATCTGATCAACCCGAAAGCTATAGACCCATAGCTCTGACCAGCTGCCTCTGTAAATTGATGGAGCGGCTGGTTAACGCTAGACTGTTCTTCATACTGGAGTCAAATCATCTACTATCGTCATTCCAAAGTGGATTTAGGCGCGGGAGGAGCACAATTGACAACTTGCTACTTCTTGAAACATCAGTTAGAGAAGCATTTCTCAAACGAAAACATCTCGTGAGCGTATTCTTCGACATTGAGAAAGCATACCACCGTACATGGAGATATGGGATCCTTAAGACCCTGCATGAGTATGGGCTTCGAGGTAATTTACCCATCTTTGTCCCTAATTTTCTCAAACGACGTTCTTTTCGAGTACGAGTCAAGTCTGTTCTGTCGGACACCTTCATTCAAGAAGAAGGTGTGCCCCAGGGAAGTGTGCTGAGCGTAACACTTTTTATAATAGCAATCAACAGTTTAATCGAACAACTGCCTCCCACTGTCAAGGGTACCATGTTTGTTGATGATTTTCAAATATCTTTCTCATCATCGAACATGAGTATCGTTGAACGTCAGCTTCAAATTGCAATAAATAAAGTTACAAAATGGGCAGGGGAAAATGGCTTCTCTTTCTCCCCTTAAAAAAACTTTCTGTATTCATTTCTGCCGCAAAAGAGGTCTTCATCCGGACCCAAACCTTTTAATGAATAATCAGCCAATATTAGTAAAAGAACAAGGAAAATTCCTTGGTATCATACTCGACAATAAACTTAAAATTTTTGCCGCACATACGAGAGTTAAGAAAAAAATGCTCATTAAAACTGAATATTCTTAAAGATTTAGCTAACACTTCTTGGGGTGCCGATACAGAGTATGTTAAGAATTTACAGGGCTCTGATCATGGGTGCAAGCTAGACCATGCTTCTAAGACGGAATATATTTGAGACCCCCCTCCCCATTCCGGGCCCGCATGCGTGCGGGCCGGGGTTATATAACCTGTTACTTTTATTGTGTTAAAACTGGGCGGTTTGCGGTAATTTTATCTTTCACAAAAAGATCATAGTTTTAAGTGTAGTATTCAAGCAGAAATGGACGGGGAGGGAGATATTTTTGAAATTTTCGTTTTAAAAACCTACTTTCAGACGATATTCGTTGATTCTATGATAAAGTACAGCCATTTTTTTAGCCATTAAGGGGAGGAAAATTGGTACTCTTTACAAGCAATTATTGAAAATTGAACTTCCGAAATCGACATTTCAGAGGATCTCACATAATGTTAGGAAAGGAGAGCAATATGAGTTGTCCCTCAGAACCTTTTTGACGTCGATGTCCTATAAACGAAATTATATTTCATATATTTGATAGTGTCAGGGGTAGTGAATGTTGTACAGGGACTATTCCACAAAAATTTTTGAGTTACAAAAACACAATTTCTAACTCTTTGGTGATGTATGAAATGTAAGATTAGGTTCGGGGGCACTCTCCCGGAATTCTTTTGAAATTAAAAAAAGTTATTGTAGGATATATCTGGTAACGATAGGGAAAGAGATGAAGTTCAGGAACTCTTCTTCAGCAACTTGTTTGGGGTTGCAGGTTCAAAATCAAAATTTTAGTTCTTCAATGATGTTAAAACGAGGGGTGTTCGGGTTGAGGGGGGGGGGAGATAAAAACTGAAAGAATGAGAGTTATTTCTTTCTGTCGCGTTATACGTCGACTATTTCGTCAAGACGGAAATCCGTCCTAAGACGTAAGGTCTTGCACCCATGGCTCTGATACGCTCAAAAATTGATTACGGTTGTCAAATCTATGGCTCCGCAGCGAAAAGTTATCTAAAGATCCTGACTCCAGTACATAATCAAGCACTGCGCATCTGCACAGGGGCGTTCCGAACGTCGCCAATTAATAGTTTGCATATTTTAGCACATGAACCTTCTCTTCACAATAGACGTCTAAAGCTTTCTTTAAATTTTTATTTCAAAATTAAACCAAATAAAAATCACCCTTTGCATTTATATATCTTCCATCCTTCAAATACTGACTTATTTCTGCGCCGTCCATTGGTCACCCCAACATATGGGATCCGAATGCGACAGGCACTCAACAACCTACATATTTCTGATTTTGACTTACCCGACACAGCAGAACTTATTGAACCTTGGAACAAAGGTAACATAACTTTTCTTCATGATTTCTATACCTTTCAAAAAGATACAACAGCAAATTCGGTATACCAACAGATCTACTATGAGGTAAAACAAAAATATTCTTCATATAACGAAATCTTTACCGACGGATATAAGACAAATGATCACGTTGGATTCGCAGCAGTAATTGATGGTTATACTATCTCACAACAACTACATAATTCTTGCTCAGTCTTCACTTCTCAAAGCAAAGCCATAGCCACCTCTCTCCAAACAATAGCCAAATCAAATAAAAAAAAGTGGATTATTTACACAGACTCGAAAAGCTCGTTGGATGCCCTTTCAAACTGCAACAACAATAGCCACCCTTTTGTAATTCAATCTTTTCAATCATACCATAGGCTAACACAAAATAACTTCGAAATTCTCTTCTGTTGGCTACCTATTGATGTAGGCAATGCTGGGAATGAGGCAGCCGATACAGCTGCTAAGGCCGCAAGTGCTCATTGCGAAGACCTAGTTCCTTTTGAAGATGTAAAAAATTCCATTACGGGCAGTATATACAACTCTTGGCAGCGTGACTGGGATGGAGAAGTGCAAAACAAACTGCACTCTATCCAGCCCTTCACAAAAGGTTTTAAATCCTTAAATATTAAACGAAGGAACCAAGTCGTCATAGCCCGTCTTCGCATCGGCCATACCCGGTTCACACATAAACACCTTCTTTGCCGTGAACCAGCGCCTATATGTATTAACTGCAATGTCAACCAGACAGTGTTTCATATCCTGTGTAAATGCCCAAATTTTAACCAAACTCGTTTTAAACATTTTAATAACTTTTATCCATCTTTGACTGAATTACTTGGGGATATACCTCATCCTAATTTGTTCCCCTTTTTACATGATATTGGTTTTACATCTCTAATATAGTGGTTTTATCTTTTTCTTGTGTGTTTTGTCTTTGTTTTAGTTATTTGTTTTTTCATTCTCTTGATCAGTTAAGATTTTAAACGTCATTTATGTGTCTGTTTTAAAAATGGTTTTAAATTTCTATATGTTTTATGGGTTATCATCGTTTGGCGCAGTATAGCCTATGAAGGCTCTTGTGCCAGTAAACCCGAAGTAACCAACCAACCAACCAACCAACCAACCAACCAACCAACCAACCAACCATTATTTACTTTGTTGGAGGAAGCAAAACCTTTCAAAAAGTCACAACTTTTACACTTCTTAGTGTAATGCGAACACAATCCATACCTGGAGTTTTCAATCAGTTCTAATCCAGTACTTGAAACCCCCCCCCCCCGTTGTCCATTTACCTTGCCGTGGTGGGGGGGGGGGGCTTGAGGTGCGGTGTGGTGTGTTTGGGGCAAGCTCTTGGGCGGAGTAGTGACCCCCAGTTGCTCAAACCGAAGTTCGGCGGGTAGGGATTTTTTCTCCCTCCTTCCCTCATCACACTTACCAAATTTCGGAACAATCCCAAGCCAAGGTGTGGCGACCGTGCCGATGGCTGCGTGGTACCGGTTCCAAGCGTAATCTCATACGGGAGGCTTCAGGGCTAGCTGGCGAACACTGTCGTATGCAGCCTTACCCCTGTGTAGGGGGGCTACGCAGGGGCTCGACCCCACTTTTCCCCCCAGTTCTCCGGTCCGCTCATGGATACACAAAACAAAAACTCTTTTCCCCCTAGTGGGGAGCGTCAGATGAATACGTCTTGTTCAGCTAAATTTTTTATTATCAAGCGCAGTGATCCGAATTATAATTTCATCAAAGTTTCTCCTTTTCTAATTAATAAAGCATTGGTAAATTTAATAGGTGAGTTTCAGTCTGTTAAAAAACTAAAAAATGGTGATCTCTTAGTAGAAATTAAAGATACAAAGCAAATTAAATCTATACTATCCATGAAACAAATTGGCTCTTTTCTTGTATCAGTCACACCGCATTCATTCTTAAATTTTTCAAGAGGAGTTATTTCGGAATCTGACCTCCTGTATACATCTGAGCAGGAAATCCTGGAGGAACTGAAAGATCAATACGTTACTGGTGTTAAGAGGATAACTATCAAACGTGATGGCGCCAACTAAACACGTCATATTGACTGTCAGTAAGCCTGACCTTCCTCCACGCGTCAAGGCAGGTTATCTCTCTTGTCCGATCAGACCATATATCCCCAATCCATTACGATGCTTTACATGTCAGCGATTTGGCCATTCAAAAATTTCTTGCCGTGGAACCAGCACTTGTGCCAGATGTGCGGAACCCGGCCATGACAGTAACGATTGTACAAAAGAATTTAAATGTGTAAACTGTAAAGCAAATCATCCCTCATATTCTCGAGAATGTACTAAGTGGATCACAGAAAAAGAAATACAAACCATCAAAACAACTCAAAAGTTATCATACCCAGACGCCAGAAAAATAGTCGAATCCGGGACTCCTACGGCAGGTCTTTCATATGCTGCATCAGGTAAATAAGTATTAAAATCTGCTAGCACACAAACAGTTAGCCAAAATGAAACTGCTGCCAAATCTAAAACACTTAACACAACCAAGTCGCCAATTAAGCAAAATAATAGCTCTAATGCTTCTTCAAAGCAAATAAATGAAAACACACAAACTCAAAATGCTAAAAATTATACTGATGAAACTCAAACTGCAAACACGGCAAAGCTTAAAAAAGCGAAACAAACTGCAGCAAAAAAGAAACTTATTCAAATGCGCGCTAAAGTGGGGGTTCCTTCTAAACAAAGGACCCCACAAATTTTTCAATTGAAAAAAAGAGGACTTCTTGTATTCTGGCAAGGAAAATAAACTGACGAAATCTCTTCTCGAGGAACTTGCTCCTTCTTATGGGGAGGTTGAGGATGTTGAATTTGAAGAACTTCCGCCATCCGAAGATGAATGATGGATGGACGTTTCTGCTAAATGAGCTGCTTCTCTCCCTTTTCCATCATGGCCCTGAGCATTCTCTCTTGGAATTGTCAAAGTTACTCGCGTAATGTCACGGACGTTAAAGATCTTGTCGAAATTCACCAACCGGCCATCTTCTGTCTGCAAGAAACATTCTCGTCACCTGCTGATCGACCGAGATTGAAAGGTTTTGAAATATACCGCAAGGACTGCTTGACAGGTGACCGTCGCGGTTCCAGAGAAATACTGCGCGCAGTGAGTGAAATCATAGTTTTGAGGAAACTGACGTTAAAGAAAAAACCATGTTTTCCTTACAACAATAACTTTTAAGAGTAAGAATCTGAGAGAGTGTCACACCTGTGATTCATGACCTCTCAGATTTTTTCCCAAAAATTACCAAATGTTTATTATCTTATTGAAAGACCAAATCTAGAATGTTTTGCTCTAAAGTTGAGTTGTTTAGTTTTTATGGATCCCTAAAGATGAAGGTGCGGCATCAAAAATTAAGCGGATTTTCAAGACTTGGAAGTTGCCGTGAGCCAAAACTCTTACCAGGAACTGTTTAACTCCAATTTTCTTTTCGTATATGGAATATAGAAGGTTGAAACTTTACAAAATGAATGTTAAATTTGTGGTAAGTTGTTGTCGTAAGGTCAGTGAAGGCCCTCAAAACAAGGCATTTTTGACGTTTTTTAGCGTTTTTGAGGTCCAAAAACAGTTTGGACATTTCAGTTGGCACGGCAAAAGTAGTGTCGTTTGAAAGACCAGTGTATACACTTTAAAATTATGTATAAATAACCGAGAAAAATTCAACGTGCTTTTAGTTGCGTAAGGCCGAAATATGAAAAAAACTCATATGTACAAAATCCATGTTTATTTTCTTATATATGATATACGCATTAAATACATCTGTAGACGTCTGGTGAAAGGCATCAAGACACAGAGAGCAGATAAGTGAAATTAAAGTGACTGTTTTATATTGCTAGATTGCCATTTAAAGGTTTGTTTTTTATGAAAAGTAGTTTCTAAAAAGTTAAGTGTGTACTAGGGATTTTTCATCAGTGGTAAACTGGCACACCAGCCTTAGTTTTTCACCAGCTTAAACAATAGATAATATATATTTTTAAACCGATGTAAATAAGGAATGCATTTAAATATTTTTGCAAGTAAAAAATTTACACCAAAAACTCAAAAACAGAAAAAGCTACTATACACTTGAAAAGCATTATAGATTGAACAAATATAGTAAACAAAAATATAAGCTTTATTATCAATACACCATACATTTTAAAGACCATTATCAAAAAGTGAAGGGCTTTCATCCCATATTTGTTGTTCTCCATTAATAGCTGTAAGAAACGAAACATTTTATTTCTTAATTAATTTTTCCGTATCCAGTATATAAAAATCAATAAAAGTTTTGACATTACACAATTAATACCACATTCTGAGTAATTTTAATGTAATACCACATTCTGAGTAATTTTAATGTAAGAGGAAACACTGATATTAATTTTTTTTTTTTTTTTTACAAATTTTCCAAAAATGTATCACAAATTACAAAATGAAAAAAAAATTTAATCGGTTACGATATAACAAAACAATTTTAAGGCTAACAAAATAATAGTATCATTGAAAAAAAAATTCCATAAAATTCTAAATTATTGGAAAATTTTATGCACCTTTTTTTAATAGGGTAGTTTTCGATTTTTCAATTTTATTTTTATATGAGAGAGTAACATGTGTGAACATCATCGGTGAAAAAATTTTTTGCGATACGATAAGTAGTCTTAATACAAATATCACAATTCTGTACCTCAGAACCAGACTAACGTAAGTCCATTTCCGTCATTTTTCAGTAGAGGGGAAAAACGATGTATTCGACAATCGTTTTTCCCCTCTACCGAAAAATGACGAAAATGGACTTACGTTAGTCTGGTTCTGAGGTACAGAATTTAGGTTTTAAAAACAAATTGTTTATATTCATAAAAATGCAAAATTTGGTAAATCATATAATGCTCATTTAATAAGTGAATTGTAATAAACAGTAAGTTTTCACTCCTAGGCCATGGCTAACGCGGAACTACATTATATAGAAATTTTGTTTCCGTACTTCGATTTTTTTTTTAAATTCACATTTACTTTTGGAAATAGTGGGACATTTTATTCAACTTCAACCGTTCGTTTCACAAAATTTAAAGTCGAGAAAGAAATGATGCTAAGTAGTGGTCACGACAAACCCTATAAGTCAGTTGGAGTTAAGGAGCTAATAAACAAATAGAAAAACTTATGAATTTTAAAACAACACAACCAAGCCTTTTTGATTTTATGTTGTGACTTTTCCATTGCTATGGGATGGGAGCGAGGCCGTGCGGGAAAGAGAAAGGAATAGGGAGAGGGATCTTCAGGCCTGAACCATGGCTGTGTGACGTCACACAAGACATCCCTTCTACTCGCGTATTGAGGATGTTGCGCCTTGCATAAAGCTGCGTTAAATGCATCTAAACTTGTAAAATAAATGCTTAAAAGAACTAGATTTGACTTATCCAGTCTCAGCTAGATGAGGAGGATTGTGGTTTCAAGCGCTTCATTTGTGTTTGCCTTGTTATTTGAAAAGAAAAAATATATAAATAAATAAATATAAAGCAATGGTTTTGGAGAAAAATCGTTCCTAATCTGTCTACTAATTTTCTTCTAAAATGGGTGTTGTTAAAGAAATCTTAAAGGTTTAATCAATGATAGCGGGAATTTTTGCTCAGAAAGAAAAAGGGTTTAATTACTTTGTTTCTATTATGTTGGAACAGTTTTCCACATCACCCAGGAGGTACTGTTCGGGCATGCATTACCCCTTTTTAAAAGTAAGGAAGGCGGGTATCCCCAGTAGGCATATATTCCTTCATATTTAAATGAAAAATTATTTCAGAAGATGCATGTTTAATTCATCAAAGTGGATAGTTTTCGTTTCAGCGACTGGACTTTAAACTGATCATTTTTTACTTTTGCATAGTTGTTCAAAAAAATATTAGTTGCAACAGTTATGCTGCAATATTTAACAATGTGCAATATATTTTTACCACAGTCACACTTACTTTCTGGAATAGTTGATGTTATTTCAAATTTTTCCAAAACTAAAGTTTCCAAAAGCTTCTTCTGGCTTTTTGATTTCAAGAACTTTTGCTCTTATTTATAACTGATAAGTTTCTGAAATATTTGATAGGTTTCTTCTACTATTTTTATAGTATATTTTGCTGGCCATTTTAGTCCTTCTCTATCAAGAACAGAAAAGTATTTGTTTATCATTTCACTTGTTTCACAAACTAAGTCTTTTGAAGTTATAAAATAACACTTACAAACATCGCATTTAACTTTTTGACAGGCGTGCTTGGCTACATATCCAGCAACGTAAATGAATGCTGGCATTTCATCAGTTGAAATTTCGACGTCTGTATAGGAATTAAAAACTTCAAAAAAATCTTCATCTATATAGAAATTTTCTTCAGCTTCATCGTTCACATTAAAGAGCTCTAGAGATTTAATATGAAATGTACCTTTCGTATTCGAATGTAATTCAATCTAATTTAAAACTTTTAACTTATTTTCGGATTTCCAATACTACTTCCATTGCAGCAAAAGGAAGTGTCGATTTGTGTTTGCAATTTTCATACTCGTTCAACGGATGGGGAACCCCTGCATACTTTCTCTCCTAAAGGTCCCGATTCACGGTGCAAATACCAAAATGCAGCTTCTATTGGGAACCTTGAAAATTGCAAACACAAATCGACACTTTTTTTTTCCAGTGCTCTCAGCCGTGTCCCCATTCTGTTCTGAATGTGACCGACACATTCGATTTTTGTTACAGACACTTTTTTACCATAGAGTTGAGCATCTGTTATTGATGAAAATGTCTTCGAGTCACCATCCCCTACGTATCCAACATATTTTGCAGCATGTTTCTCTTCCGATCTCTTAAATATTTGAATCATACCAACCGCTTCCATTTTTTTTGCTGCTGAACCACTATGATTCCTAAGACACTTGTCTTGATGTTTTATTTTCTATTCAGCATACTCAGGTGTTCCTTTTTTTTTTTTCGATTCCATACATCGCATGCTTTACAAAAAGACGAAAGAACTTCGGTGTTTATAACTTTACCAGTCATATCTCCAATAATAGTACAAACACCGATTTTCGAACTATAGCCCCGGGTCTTTCAAGCTCCATCGCCGCTCACCATAACATTGGAAGAAGCTGTTTTCTGTTTTTCCTCTTCAGCTGCATTTTTCATGGACTGTTGTGCGGCTACAGATGAACGTGACCTCAATTTATCTACCATAGCATTATACGCTTTTCTTGATACTGGGTTTGGCAGATCCATAACACCACAGAACAGGTTTAGTCCCGCATGGCCTACTCCGATTTCTCGCATTGCATACGTTAATCTTACAGTATTGTGGTAATTAATTGAGAAATGCAGTTTTCTTTATAAAATTCAGTTTTTTTTTCAAATTTTCTCTGGATACATTTAAAACTAATAAGTGATATGACCTCCCCGAGACTTTATAACATCACAGACACGTTTCGGCATGAAATGTACTAGACTAGCACATATAGTTTTAATTTCAATGTCCCTGAACCATATGTCAATAACGGCTGAAATCAGCTTTTCCATCGTCGTACAGTCACATTTGTGAAGCCGTTGTTTGACAATAGCCCACAAATTTTCTATGGGGTTCAAGTCTGGTGAATTCCCGGGCGAATCCAGTACGGTAAGATTTTTTTTTGAGCAGAAATTTTGGATTCGCTTCGAAGTGTGACATGGCGCGCTGTCTTGTTGGAAAACGCCATCTCCATTCGGCCACAGCTTAGTCATGGTTGGAAGCACGTTTCGGGTCAATATGACTTCGTAACTGGCACTGTTCATCATTCCTTCTACGGGAACTAGATATTCGGTCCCCGAAACGCTGAAACAACCCCAGAACATCTTTTTTGGTGGATGCTTGGGTGATTGATTGATGTGGTGCTGTTTGAGAGGTTCTCCTTTACTCCTTCTCACGAACATGGATCTAAATCCCTGAACCACAAAATGGGTTTCGTCAGAAAAGAGAACCTTCTCCTAGTCCTTCTCAGTCCATGTTTGGTATTTCCGTGCCCATTCCAGCCTTTTCTTCTTCATGCGAAGCGTCAAAAGCTGCTTCTTGTACGGTCGACGTGCTCTCCGCCCACGTTCTAATAGCCTGTATCGCACTGTTAAAGGTGCAATATTGACACCAGCTGCCGCCATGGACTTGGATAGGTCAAAACTGGTTAATCGAGGATTTTTAACACTCATTCGATGCAAAGTTTTGTCGTCACGAGCTGAAGTTGACCTTTTTCGGCCGCATCTTCCAGAACGGTTGGTTCCAGCATTTCCTGTTTCCTGAAACCGCTTCCAGATCCTCCCGACACTTGCTGTACTCACTCCACATATTTTACCTATTTCCTCGTACGTCTTAGAAGTGTGTTCCCTCAGCGCAATCACTTTAGCACGTGTTGCCTCGTTGATATCCATGACGCTAATGTCGTCTGCAACAACTGAGAAACTGTCACTGCGGAACATGTGCCACCTAGCGTAGGAATTTGAACACCTGCTACTTACCAGGTGCATACAAGAACCTGCTACTTTGATAGTAACTGTAATTTGAACACTGAGCTAATTTGGAATGTTTCTTCCTAAGCTTATGTGTGATAAAACGAAAACAATGACATTTCTCAATTAATTACCACAATACTGTAAATTGATTTCTGGACAATTTTTCTTCGAACCAACCATTTTTGTACTGTTGATACAACGCAATTCAACAAATTTTTTGCAACAAATAGAAAAAGTTGAGTACTGTCTATAAATAATATCCTCCTTGACTTATGTCACTGCCACATGTTTTACAGTTAAGTTCTTTTTCTATAAAAGATATGAACAAATTAATATCAAGGATCCTGAAACCTTTAAAATTATCAGACGTGTCTTCCGGTTCATTCGAAACTTTTTAACCGACTTCAACAAAGGAGGAGGTTATCAATTCAAAGCTATGTTTTTTTTTTTTTTTTTTGTTCGTACATAACATCTAATCTACTGAACCGATTTGGACGATTCTATTTTTAATCGATAGGAGATGGTGTAACTTAGGTACCCTGTACTCATACACTGCGATGCAAAAGTTTAGACAAATGGCAAATATGTGAATAAAAAGATAACTATTCAACGAAATGCTTTCAAATTTGTACTGCAGTTACACAATATAGTCCCAAATACGTGTCTGGAGTTCTTAAAACTATAACTGGAATCAAATTTTGGATATTACAAAAGACATTTTTTACATTGTTGCAAAAGTTTAGACAAAAGTCGGATTTTATGCAAATATCCCTTGAAATGTGATTAGTGGAGGAAATGCGGGACTTTATTATTCATTTATAAAGTGCAGAGATTGCTGAATAAATAATAAAAATCTCAAAAGCTCTGTAGTTCTCGTGTAAAGAAGATGAGAAAGTTTGGAAGCCGAAATTTGAAAATGAACCTACTTTATTAATTTTTTGTCTTTTAAATCGGCTCTAGTATGGTAATACGTTGTTTTTTACTTTGTGGAGAGCAATTTCAGACATGCGTATCGATCAAAAGACCAAGAAAAAATATATTTCTTAAAGATGAAGGAATTGAAAAAACGGCTCGAACTGACGATTTGCCCCTTAATCTTACGAAACTTCAACTTGGATCAAAAACAGCACGTGACAGCATAAGTAGATGAACAACTGAATGGGAATGCATAAAAACACAAAGAATTGTGCTTGAGCCTTTTCGTACAGAGTGTCCCAAATAAGCCAGCTTTTATAGGTAAAAGCAGCATAGCATATGATGATTGGATATTTCTCAAGTCCCGCGAAAATAATTATAATCCATCTAGGCTATCCCAATTTTAATATTTTTTATCACAGAAAGTGCCATTCATTATTTAGTCACGATGATACATATGCTGAATTTTAACATTAAAATCTGGCTTATTTGGGATACTCTGTCCGAAAAGGCTCAGGCACAATTCTTTGTTTTTTTATGCATTCCGATTCAGTTGTGCATCTACTTATGCTGTCACGTGCTGTTTTTGACCCAAGTTAAAGTTTTGTAGGATTAAGGGACGAATTGTCAGTCTGAACCGTTTTTTCAATTCCTTCATCCTTAAGAAATCTAATTTTTCTTGGCCTTTTTGATCGATACGCATGTCTGAATTTGATCTCCACGAAGTAAAAAACAATGTACTACCATACTAGAGCCGATTTAAAAGACAAAAAATTAATAAAGTAGGTTCATTTTCAAATTTCGGCTTCCAAACTTTCTCATCTTCCTTACACGAGAACTAAAGAGCTTCTGAGATTTTGATTTTTTATTCAGCAATCTCTGCACTTTATAAATGAACTAGCAGTACCCGCACGGCGATGCCCGTGCAACAAATGTAAAGGAAGTTAACTAAATAAAGTTTAATTCACTCTAACCCTCTAAAGTAAAATTCCATCCTTTGCATTTACATATCTTCCATCCATCATATATCGACTTATTTCTGCGCCGTCCTTCGGTCACCCCAACATTTGGGATTCGAATGCGACAGGCGATTAGCAACCTGCAGCTTTCTGATTTTGATTTACCTGATAAAGCAGAACTTATTGAACCTTGGAATAAAAGTAACATTACTTTTATTTATGATTTCTGTAACTTTCAAAAAGATACTACTGCAGACTCGGTATACCAACAAATCTATAACGATGTAAAACAAAAATATTCCTCATATAAAGAAATTTTTACCGACGGGTCTAAATCAAATGATCGCGTTAGCTTCGCGGCAGTAATAGATGGTAATACTATTTCACAGCAACTAAATACTTCTTGCTCAGTCTTCACTTCTGAAATCAAAGCCATAGCCACCTCTCTCCAAACAATAGCCCAATCAAATCACAAAAAGTGGATAATTTACACAGATTCGAAAAGTTCTTTGGATGCTCTTTTAAACTGCAGCAACACTAGTCATCCTTTTGTTGTTCAATCTTTTCAGTCTTATCATAGCCTAAAACAAAATAATTTTAAACTTCTTTTCTGTTGGATACCTGGTCATGTAGGCATTGCTGGCAATGAGGCAGCAGATACAGCTGCTAAGGCTGCAAGTGCCCATGGCGAAGACCTTGTTCCCTTTGACGACATAAAAAAATGCATTAAAGATTGTCTTAATATCAATTGGCAGCGTGACTGGGATGGAGAAATACGGAATAAGCTGCACTCCATCCAACCTTCGATCAAAGGTTTCAAATCCCTAAACTATAAGAGAAAACAACAAGTAATAATAACCCGTCTTCGCATCGGCCATACAAGATTCACCCACAAACACCTTCTTTGCCGCGAACCTACTCCTACATGCAATAGATGCAATGTTAATCAGACAGTGTTGCACATTTTATGTAACTGCCCAAATTTTAATCATACTCGTTTAAAATATTTTAAGACTTTTTATCCATCTATGACGGAGTTGTTAGGGGACACACTCCATCCTAATTTGTTCTCATTCCTTCATGAAATTGGTTTTGTACCTCTAATTTAGTGTTTTTATCCTTTTCTGCTTGTTTGTGTCATTTTTGTATGTATGGTTTTACTTAAAATTACTAGACAGATTATGTGTAACAATTTTAAACTTTATGTTAGTGCCTGTTTTAGAAATGTTTTTAAATCTATCTAAGTTTTACGACAGAAGTATTTTCGGAAATTTTAGCTTTATCATCTGTTAATTGTTTAAAATTTTATAACAGCGTATGGCGCAGCATAGCCTACTAAGGCTCTTGCGCCAAAAAACCTCATATAACCAACCAACCAACCAACTAAAGTAAAATTATTATATTTGATTCAAATGTGCTCCCCAACCTTTTTAATTCCACTAAAAGTCATATTAAAGTTTAAATCAATTCGCCAAATAAACGTTTCAATGGAACTTTTGAGATAACTGTAGTGGCAAGATTTTCGAAAACTCTCAACGAACACAGCAATTTTGCCCTTGAAGTTTAACATAATCCACCGATTTAACCGTAATTTCAATGTAAAATTGGTCGCCAAATTTAAATTTATTAACATAGGGAACCGATTGTGTCAGGTAGCTCAGCCTCAACCATTCTTCCATGATTTTAATGTGAACATTAAAAGGCAAGAAATATAATGTCTTTCGCACCATCTCTTTGAAGTGAATACAATCTATAACAGTAACCCTCAAATAAGCAAGATTTCCCTGGCTGGGAGGTTTGGTAAATTTCCAGATTGTTGCCAAACTTTACGACGCCAAATACAAAGAGTAACTTCATAGCGGTGTTACCGAAAATGTCAGAATGGAACTATTAAAAATTTAGGTTTGGCGACATTATATACATGTTTTAAACATGCAATAAAATACTTTTTAGACTGCAAACAACTACTGTTCCTTCACAGAGCTTTTTCTTTAATTTGGAGAAAGAAGTGTTTCACTGGCTGGGAGGTTTGGTAAATATCCCTATTGTTGCCAAACTTTACCACGCCAAATACAAAGAGTAGCTGATAGCCATCGCTATTTTTTTTAACAATAATAGTTCCATTCTGACATTTTTGGTAACACCAAATTTTGAGGAATTCAACTGAATAAATTTAAATTCTCTCCGACCCCTCTGAACTAAAATTATATCCTTTAGTTCAAATGCGCTCCATCTTTTAAACTCCACTTAAAGTCATGTTAAAGTTTAAATCAATTCGCCAAATAAATCAAAAAGACAGAAAATTAAGAAAGAAATAAGAGATATTAAGCATTCAAATTGAATAAATTTTCAAGGCTTAAATCTATACGCACAATTTTAACCACAAAGTAACTTCAAGGACAAAAGAGCAGCTGATCAAGAAAATGGACCTAGTACCATAGTTGAGCGTACATAGTTAAGCCTTGAAAATTGACTAAATTTGATTAATTAATATCTCCTGTCGTAATTAACGGACAGAAACGTGCTAAAACTTTTCTTTTTCAGAAAAAAAAATCCTTTCCAACGATATATAATGTTTTGGGGTGGGGGGAGGTTTCCCCCCTCAATTATGGCGGATACACCAAAAATGAGACTAATTAATTAATTTAAAAATAACTAATTCGAAATTAAAAATTTGGGCTTCGAGGTGCACGAGGGCGGGGTACGTTCGAATTTTTGAGTCAAGTTTCAGGTCCGTAGGTGCTGTGGGGGCTTCTGGCCAGCGGTTACAAACGAACAAACAAACGAACAAACAAACAAACAAACACCGTCATCTTTATATATATAGATAATATTGTGTACCTGCAGTACAAATTTGAAAGCATTTCGTTGAATAGTTTCCTTTTTATTCACATATTTGCATTTTGTCTAAACTTTTGCATCGCAGTGTATGACGATATTTGTTCACTAGAAAAAAAGTTATTAAGAAAAAACAGTAAATTTCATGTCATTTCCCCATTAAATGATTAAATTTTCAATCCATTGTTGCAAAAATTTTGTTGCCTCGCAACAGCAATACTGATAGTAATCATGATAAAAATTTTGAACCAAGGCTTCTCTGGAGTAAGTATGAAATATTAATAAGTAGTCGAATTCAAAGCGATTTGTCCTAAATAATTAAATATGAAATCCATTGTTACAAAAGTGGTTGATATGAAACTGTAATAATAATCTCCCCAAAAAACAGTGTTGTAAAAAAATCCCCCGCCAAGAAAACCTTAAATACTCAGCCTTAAAAAGTTATGATGTCCAGTTTTCCCGCCAAGTTTGTGCCAAACTACAACTAACGTGTATGGATAGTTCTTTTAAATTGTTTTCAGTTTTGCCAGGCGGGAAGCTTTGTCTTGTGAGAGTAAAAACTTCCCGCCTGGCAGGACTGAAAACAATTTAAAAGAACTATACATACAGGTTAGTTGTAGTTTGGCATAAACTTGGCGGGAAAACTCGATATCATAACTTTTTAAGGCTGAGTATTTAAGGTTTTCTTGGGGGGGGGGGGATTTTTTTACAACACTGTTGTTTTTGGGGAGATATCACATGTTTTTGCATTATTATTATTTCGTTGCCTGTTTTTTTTTTTTTCTCTTCAAAATTTACTTTGCATGTTTTTTTTTCCCTTCAACATTTTTCTTGGCGGTCCGACATATGTGGTTTTCTTGGCGGCATGCATTTGGTGCAAAAGTTCAAGGATCTTCTTCAGTCTAAGATAAATTTGAAATCAATCACAATGTACCATCCGAACCGACGCAAAACGAAACTAGTTGCTAACAATACTACGATTAAATTATAAGTTAAAAAAAAAAACCCAACCCCTACTGCCGATCTCATATTAAAATGAACTAAATTGAAGATCCCTTTTAAAAGCCTTATGCAATAAAATCAATTACAAATATTTTATTTGTTAAACTGGCAACAGATGAAATTATAAATCATTGAGTTTTCTTTCCTCGTCGCCCAACAATGACAACATAAATGCTCAGATGTTGAACAGAGCTAGTAGATAGAAATCGGACCAATTTTAAGCATTAATAACTCCGGGGTGCGATGACCCCGGGGGGGGGGGGGGTAAATTTTGGGAAAACGTCCTCAATGTCTCATTGAGAATATTCATACCAAAAATCAACACTAAAGACCCCCGGGGAGAAAAGATACGGAAAATGAAAACGAGGGGGGAGGGGGTGGGGGGTCGAAACACCGCCTATGCCGAGCTTTGGGACAAAATAAATGTGGGTGTAAAATGAGAGCTCAATCCGAGTTACCGTTTAGTCTGGACCCCTGTCAAAAAATTTTTAAAAAGTGCGAAAAATAGCAATTTTTTAACATTTATCACCCCTCCCCTGGGGGTCCTGGATATTTTGCTTTAGTATGTGCCGTCAGGGGCCGCTGGTGATTGAGTATACCAAAAATGAACTCTAGGGATCTTTATGGGGCTGAGATACAGAGGGGTGAAAACCCCGGTTTGGTTACTCGCGTAATCAGTCCTTAGTCGGTCTTTTACATTTTTCTTGGCGACGGAAATTTCTTGGCGGCTTGTATTTAGTTTTCTTGGCGGGGCGGGACGCTCCCGCGTCCCGTGATGATACTGAGAATTTTAAATGAAGGCTTAACTAAATCAAACATGAAACTCATTAGCGGGAACGTACGTAGTATGTGTTAAAATCATAAGAACAACGAGAAACTAGAAAAAATTATGGTTGGTTTTATTTAAGTTTTAGCCTACCATCAGCTTGCCACATTATCATTGCTTGGCGCAGCATAGCCTTTGAAGGCTCTTGCGCCAGAAAATCCTACACAACCAACCAACCAACCAGTTTGATCTGTTGTACCTACGTTTTAGCTTCGCTATTATTTTAAAACCTGGACAATCTGTTTCGTCAGGATCTTGAAGGTATAGGTTATTCTTGAGATCGTCTTCTGAAAAGGAATTTGGAACGCCTGATATTGAAATTCTGGGTAATGAAGGCCTTGGGGATTTGATTCTGATGTTGATATTAATATCCATGTTCTTCGATAGCTCATTTTCTAATTTTTCTTTGTCATCATTAGTAGAGACGTCTATTGCGAGGCCTTCGTTGCGAATAAAGCGAATATCAGAAATTAGGATTCCATGAGCTGCAGGATTAAAGTTTTGATGGAGAAAGGATTTTAATTTGCAAGAATTATTCGAGGCAACGACTGGGTATATGAGAGTGGTGTGTACCTTTGGGGGCCTTATTTTCTAAGCCAAAGTGGATGTACTCTCCATTTTCTAGCTTTTGAGCAGAAGGCGTTTTCGGAGTGTGTAATAAGGTTTGTGCATCTTTTGGTAAGAAACTGATAAAAGTGCAAGCCTTTTAACAAAGGATTTAACGCAGCATGACTTATTTTAAACTGTTTTGACCATGAACTAATGAATTTCACAAAGTGCTTTTCATCAATATCAAGAGAACTGTCACAACTTGATGCGCATTATTAGAACAAGTATTCAGTTCTTGAAAGTTAGTGAAAGAAACTGCGGCGGGTTGGCTGTCGAGTTCTAAATCTTGAAAATGCTTTCTGCTTTTAACCCACTTACCCTCATTACTAACATCTAATAATTTATTGGTTTGAACTTTAATTCTCTTATTCATTGGCTTTTACGCAAGATTTTTTTAGACATTTTTGAAAATTTTAATTTACATGCAAGCAATGAATACCTAAGAACACTTTTTTTTTACATATATATACAAATATATATGGGTGATTCTACGATCAATGCGTTTTTTGTGTCCCCAAAGAAAAAATAGTCTGTTTGATTTCACACTCATTATATCACTAGTAGCCGCTATTTTTATGATTGTAGTGGTAAGGGCCAGATGAAATTTCAATTTTTGGGGGGTTTATCGATACCAGGGGAAAATGCGTTGCCAGGGGAGTGACACTATTGGCAGGATTCTGGTTTGATTTACTATTATTTCACTTATTTTTCGGTGTAAAATCAGAGTATGGACTCATTTCTATAAGACCTGTATTCAAAAAAAAAATTTCGCGTTGTAATAAAATAAAAAAAATCAATCTTGAAAACACGACATGTTGCATACAAGTCGCACCTCAGATCCCAAATAAAAATACTTCCCGCATTATTTACGTTCATTCAAATTGCTTTCACAGAGGCAATTAAGATTAAAAATGAAATTAATTGTGCTTATAACACAGTTTTAATGTATATTTACCCTTTTTTGGAACAAAACTGCCAGGGGAGTGACGCCAGAGAAGTGACAAAATCACACATTACCTATAAAAACAACATCACGCGTTCTTCTTACTAGAACTTCACGTAAACCGTGATGTCTGCACACAATAAGCATTACATTATACATACGCACATTTAGGTAACGATGAAATATAAAAAGTTATACATACCAGGGGAAATACTACAGCGACTGGCGCAGTACGCTTTGAGGCACTTTCAACGAGAACCGATGCAATAATATTTGAATTTTTTTTAAACCACTTAGCTTGCTTTTAACTTTACTCAGTATTACGCTGGTTATTCGCAGTCAAAGTCATCCTTTTGCATTTTTTATGCAAAATTTCAGTCTTTGAAGTTCGCCAGGTGAGGGTGACACTGTTGATATGGCCCGTTGAAAAGTGTATTTTTTTAAATAATAATAAATATTTTTTCAATGTTTAATGATGAAATATGTTTCTCTGTTAATGTAAGTGTATGATTATGGCAGAAAACATTATGCCAAGTTAGCAAAAATTGAAAGTCGAACATGTTTGTATAAAAACTAGTATTTGGACAGGCCAGGGTAGTATACATTTATGACTATTTTCAGCTATAAATGCTAAAATAAAATAATTGTAGTAAATTAATTGGGTGGTCCATATAAAAGATAATAGTCTGTAATAATTAAGCATACAAAAACATTAATAAACTCAGTTTTACATGAAGGTTTTCCATTGGCCGTCTGAATTCAAATAGCGTAGAATCACCCATATAGTTCCTTAAAAATAGCACTTAGGGGATGGATTATTTAGCGAAAACTATTTTGTCTCATAGACCTTTGCTAAGTGCTTCCTCAGCCTTGTCGGTGCATTTTTCAGCCATACTTTCATGTAATCTTCTATTTCTTTGTCTTTGACGTTTGCGTGATTTTTACGTGCACTTCCTGAAAATAAAAATAAATAAAAGAAAATTTTATAAAAATAAAAGTGACACTGGTACAAACAAGTTAAACAACAACTAAAACTAACTGTTAAGCTAAATTTGATTGTTGCGAAACATCATATTAACATTCAAGTAAATTTATGAAACACATGATTCTTTTTTTATTAAATTTTCAAGAAGCAAAAAATCCGAAGTCTTTTCACGGAGTTAGAGCGTGCGGCGTTTCAATTCAATAAATGATGAGCGATGGTTTTTCGAATATTTTAGTGCCTGGTTCTTTCATCAATTAGGTATGGTATATTATTATTATTATTTTTATTTTAAGTACCCTGGGTTGTGTATTAGAATTAAGGTTTTTTCTGCGGGATTTTTCGTTTTGGATACATGTACAAGTACTATGTTTGCGATGCTTGTGGCAGGATTTGTCTTATTTCATTTATTCAAGGGACCTTTTTTACATTTTTGACATGGGCATCGTACAGGTACTGCTAGTTATATATATCAGGCATGAAAGTGCCAGTTGGCAAAAAAAGTTGAACTTTTCGCGGGAGCTAAATTAACGCCACCGAACACATATACCATGTAAGATAAGCTTGCTCACTATTAAATGCATTAAAAATGTTTCATATCTATATATAGGCTGAGCTACCTGATACAATCGGTTCCCTATGTTAATAAATTTAGATTTGGCGACCAATTTTTCATTGAAATTACGGTTAAATCGGTGAATTATATTAAATGTCAAATGCAATATTGCTTTGTTCGTTGAGAGTTTTCGAAAATCTTGGCACTACAGTTGTGTCAAAAGTTCCATTAAAACGTAAAAATTTCGCTAAAAATATATAAGCTCGTCACACACACGAAAAGAAGAAAAGTCTTATAGTGAATTAAACTTTATTTAGTTAACTTCCTTTACATTTATTCCACGGGCATCGCTGTGCGGGTACTGCTAGTACACATATAAAAGTACATAACCAAAAAACAAAATCTTACTTTCATTTCTGGAAATATTTATTTTGCACTAAGTCAAGGGTTTTCAAAATCAATTATTTTAATAATCACCAATTTATGTAAAGAAAAATAACTTTGTTCAGAATTTTGAACATTGTAAATTCATAAAATACACTCAGTTTTCATATGACAGTTTCATTTATGTAGTGGGAGGAAAATCATTTATAAAAATATCAAGCAATTTTGAAGGTCTACCACTGGATAATCATAGACATGACAAATGATATTTTAGAGAATTTATCAAAATAAAAAATAATTGGTATGAAAATAACTGATAAATTAGTGGTTCCTCTTTCCCTTTTTTGTAATCTGTTGGGCCATCTGCTCCAACTTTCTCTTTCGAGCTAGCCTCAACTTTCTCTCAGCAGCCTTGATCGAATTGATAGCTTTTATTTTTGAAACTTCTGCACTTTTTAATATTTTTAAGTTTTCAGCCTTGGCCTCTTTTCTCTTTTTTTATCCTCCAGTTCAGTTTCGTACAACTGATAAGAACTTCTTAGGTTCTTGCACAAAGATCCCTGTACTAGAGATTGCAAAAGATTTTCTCTTTTAAAATAATTAACAGCAGATTTCCCAGTCTTGGATAGTTTATATTGAACAGTTTGAATGGCAGATAAAGTGCCTAAGTTCATGCGGCCCGACTCTTTGTCTAAGCGTTTTTCGCTGCGAGAAACGCGAACGAACGAAGCGTATTTCGCTCGCAGGTGAAAAATTCCGATAATTCATACTAGATGCGGGCGAAAGTCACGTGAGGGTATTCACCCACTAAGGATAAAGCGCGCGCATCTCGCGAGAGCCAATGAAATCGGATGTGCACGCGCGTCAAAACAGAGCAAAGATGGCGCCTTCCCTCTGACTGGCTGTCGCTCTCGTGGCCAAATTTCGTTCGCCTTTCGCACGCGACGATATCTAGCATGCTAGGACGCTGACGGCAGGCGAATATTCGTCGCGTTTTCATGGGAACGAATTCCGAAAACCGGTTTCGCGGTGTTAAGTTCGCATCGCTCGCCTGGTTCGCTCGTATCGTTAAAAGGTAGGTGCGGAGGGCGATGCAAGAGCTAGAGAGATCATCGGGGTATTTAGCCCCCCTCCCCCCTATTTCCTGTCACGAGTTCTCGATGGATTTGCATCGATCTCAGAAATAGTGCTGAGCGCTTCGAAAAAGCGGATTATCGCGTTAAAGCGGAAAACTTTCATGCCTGATCATTCGGATGTGTCATGAAATCTGTGTAACAGTATGTAACTATGTAACAATATGAACATTTTCCAATACATGATGGTTACCAGCTGTAAAACTAAAAATACGGGGAGGGGAGGCATTCATAAGAGCAGAGCTAAAGTAAGAGCAACAGAATTTAATGCTTAGTTCTGACATCCCTATTTAATTCATACTAATTGGAATTTTTTTACTTTTATCTCTCAGTTCAAAACAGACACATTTGCAGTAGCCTATGTTAAAATGAGAGTTTAATGTAACAGCAATTCACACACTGCTTTTAAATGCAGAATGTAAGTAGAACCATTTCAGTAACTAATAATTCAGACCAAATCATAGTTATCTTCTTCTTTCACTTAGTACATAACTTCCACTAGGCAATTCAGAATTACATTAAGTAAGAACGAAACAGATTTGACTTCATCATAATCAAACTTTTAATTTATTGAGGAAGCTTAATTTTCCCTTAAGATAGTCTTTGGCAAATTTGATCCATTTCTTTTAAAATCTTTATTTAACGTTCAAAAGAGAATGTAAAGTAAAACTAACTTTAAATGCTTTCACAACAACATATTGGAGAATTTCCTTTTTATCTAAAATCTAGCATCATTTTTGTAACATAAAAAAACTATCAAACGAAAAAATTAAAAACACAATTATGCTTTTATGATTTATTCATCTTGTTCATTTACAACAGTTGCCGCCTTATTCAAAACCTGTTGTCTGTATTCAGATCTTTCTCTCGCGTGCCGCAGCCAACTCTTAATAACATCTTCTATTATTGCAACAGTCACCGTTGGTTCTTTCTGAACAGAGTCTAAAAAACAAACATGTTCATTAGATTTACAAATGAAAAAATTCTACAAAAAATGAAGTATACAATCTTCAAGTATACAATCAACAAGTATACAAAGAAGCCTGTAGACTAGAAGTAAAAAGTTGGGGTTCTGTGCATTAGCAATGTGTTATAAGTAGAACAGTTTTCTTTTTAAAACCAAGGGTTTTTTTAGCAACTTACACATAAAAAAACAATTGACCAGAAGAAAAACAATTTCAATAGTTTAAAATTTCACAAACATCAAAACTGTGGTAATTATTCAGTAAAATTCAAGTAATAAAACACAGCATGATAGATTTTCTTGCACAGTTACATAATAATGAAGTTTAATATTCCGACATTTCACCCATTTCCCTGCAACCCAATCAAGCACCCCGCTTGATTGGGCCACTTACCCCCCGTAAGTGGTTTAAAATTAATTCTTTTAAAAGTGTGCCACACGTTGCATTATCAGATGAGTAACTGTCTCCTTGAGCATCAATCTATGGGAACAGAATACTTTTATATTTGAAAAATGTACCTCTTAAATATTATAATAAATTTACTTATTACAGAACTATATTTCTCTAAAGACTATATACAAAAAATCATGAAAATATAAATTAAGATAATTTATTACTATATTATTCATACATTGATAATATAAAATCAAACCTAGTCTCTTGTTGCAAAATTATATTTGCACTACAGAACTCAGATACACAACTAAGAGAATTTTGACCTTCTTTTAAAAAATAGACTTAAGCAGGGTACAGACAGACTAAGCAGAAATAACAATAGATGTGAAAATCTTACAATATGTTTCAAAATACCAAACTTCAATATCATTATAAATTGATTTCTTAGCACTGTGGGCTAAGGCAACACCAGCTCCAGGAAGGCCCCTGCACCTCCCAGTTGAGCGTGGCCTTTTCAAGTTACGTCATAGCCACGTGACCAGAACCGGTCTAATGCCTGAGAGAAAGGACGTTTGACAGTCTGAGCTATTAGACGGTTCTGTTCACGTGACTATGACGTAGCTTGAAAAGGCCTCGGTCAACTGGGAGGTGCGGTGGCTTTCCTGGAACTGGTGTTGGCTAAAGTCGCAGCAAAAATAAGTCTCAGCAAAAGTCTAGCAATAAAGTAATCAACATTTCAACTATCCATTCCCAAGATTATAAATGTCTTAGAAACCAAGCCTGCAACTTTGAAAAATTTCTACCCCAACTAATTTCAAACAATCTGAATAACAAGTCAATTCGACTTAAAGTTATTTCGAACACAAAAATAACGAATCGATTCCCAAAATAATCCTATTTCAATTATTTCAAACACAAAAATAACGAGTCAATTCCAAAAATAATCCTATTTCAAACACAAAAATAACAAGTTTTTTTTTTTTTCAATTCCAAAAAAAAATCCTATTTCAAACATACAAAAATAACGAACCTATTCCAAAAATAATCCCATTGCAATCGACCACCTGTTTCTCAACACAGTAATCCCAGAACATGAACACAAACCAAACACGTTTTTCTTACCTGACCTATTGAAAAAATCAGAACACAACAAGATTTTTCTCTTCCTCCCATCCAAAAAAGATCACAACATATCAAAAAATATTTACTGCAAAATTTTCACTCATTGTACATATATGACTCCGTTTTAAAAATTACAAATTATCACAGATAAAAATCTTCCTGAAAAAAGTAAACAGAAAAAATTCACATGTCAGCTATTCGAGGCACTAAGAGAAATTTTATGCTCCTTTGAACACCCCCTGCTGAGCGGTGTTCGCGAAGTGGGAATACAATAGGAGAAATTTTCTGCTCTTTAGAACAAAGCCGGCTAGGGAGAACCCCATCGTTTTTCCTATTGTCGATAAAAGACAACGCTTTTCTTGAAAAGAATATTTGTTTCTTCAATTGCATTTTTTTCAAGACGAAAAAAAAAAAAAAAAAAACTTTCTGCATGAAATTAATTTTTTCTTTCCTCAAGAGATTAATTTTTTCCTTTCCATAAAAAAATTATTATTTTTACTTAAATACAGTAACCAAAATTATTATTATTTTTACTCAAATACAATAATAAAAAAAAATCTTTCAAACGAAATGTTGTAATGTTGATACACTTATCAACATTACAATGAGTTTAATTTTGCAGTAAATATAAATATAAATTTTCAAAAATCAAAACAATTCTTTCAAAAACCCGAACAATCTGAAAACACATTATACAATTCGTTTCAAAACCCACGCGACCTGAAAACACAGGTATGCAAATTTTTTCCCCAATCCAAAAAGAAATTCACCCTCTCTCTCTCATGAATTACAGATAAATTTTAAAGTAAAAATAATTAATGCATCGAGTAAATGGAATCAACACGGAATGTGAAGTGAATAATACAAAGTGATTCTCGATAAATGCAATCAACATTAAATGCAAAGTGCGATGTGATTAACACAAATCGCAATTAATGCAAACTATAACAAAATGCATGAAAAATAATTATCACAAGACTCGTAGAGTTAAAGTAAATGCAATGTGATTAACACAAATCGCAATGAATACAAAGTGCAATCAGCACAGAACAGCGAAATGGTGAAACATCAAATGCATAAAAATAATTAACGTTAATAATATAAAGTAGGATTGAAAAAATAATTATCACAAGACTCAAAGCAAACTGAATTCAATTGAAAAAGAGAGTGAGTTTCCAAAAGGGAAAAGCATGTGGTATAATTTTCACAAGTTAATTTTAGTAATATATTCGAGAAAAATATTATACCATATACTTTAAAACAAAATTGTACTTACATGCGCAGACTTCATCTCAGCGGATGTGGACGGAATGCTCATCGTATCATCGCGGATAGCGGATGTTGATGGCTATAAAAAGAAAAAAGAAAAAAATAACAATGAATATTTATCGCAGTTGAATACATGAGAATATTTATCACAGTTGAATACATGAGAATATTTATCACAGCTGAATACAAATGAAATAATACATACTTTTGCCGGAATTTCCTTCGAAGATTTCACAATGGGTTGTGATGCAAATCCAGGTGGGGGCATAATAACAGATGGGCTCAAAACATCATCAGGAACATCTTTCATGAGCTGATCCAACGCCTCCTAAATACTAAATGCCTGAAACTTCTCGATTTTTTGCACAGAGCAAGATTTCATTCTAGGTTCACGATACACTGCCATCTACCAGAGTTCTTCGAGAAAGAGAAATTAATGATTGGTTCATTTCTAAATTTAAATTTAAAAATCAACCAATCAAAAAATTTAACTCGAATATTGTTTGGATCCATCGCCAATAGCTGAAAAATGCCCTTGGTTCACGATACACTGCCATCTACCGTAGTTCTTCAAAAAATTAGCGATTGGTTCATTTCTAAATTTAAATTTAAAAATTAACCAATCGAAAAATAACGACATTATCGGATTGCCTCAAGGTGGCGTTTAATGTTGACCCATCTCGACGGTAGCGAATCAAATGTTATAGGCATTTAGTATTTAGGAGGCGTTGGCTGATCCCACTCAGCCTCGTCAAAACCAAAGTCAATGAACTGTAAAAGAAAAGAAAAAAAAATAAATTAAGTGTTCAACACAAATTCAAATCAATTAAAAAATCAAAGTACTAATTAAGAATTATACTTACACTGCTAGCCATGTTGCTTGAAGCGGGAACTTGATTGGAACTCATGTTCAAAGGTTGAAAGTATGACTTCAAAAGAAGTAAAAATTCTGTAGATGAAATAAGCAAAGAGCTTAGAAAAAAGCGTCTGTTTGAAGCAAAATCTCAAGCAGAAGTGAGAGAAAAGAGCATGATCGAGTAAGCATGGATTTTTCACGTCACCTGGCTTTTCTAACTGATATTACTTGCCACCTCAACGATCTGAACCTAAAACTTCAAGGAAGAGGTCAACTGGTGTCTGATCTAATGGCACACGTAAATGGGTTTAGAAACAAGCTGAAAATTTTCCATGCAACTTTGGCAAAAAATAACTTGTCTCACTTCGCCAGTTGTAGTCGTTTGGCGTCAGAATATGAGGAGGTGCTGGACTTTCCTGAGTTTTGCCCTGAGTTGCAGATAATTATTGACGAATTCAACACCAGATTTTCAGATTTTGAGAGTATCAAGAATGAAGTGGCTCTGTTCAGTAACCCAGTCACGGCAAACATTGAGGAACAACCGGCAAACCTGCAATTAGAACTTTGCGATCTCCAGGCTGACCCGTTCTTTCAAACAAGAACCGAAAGGGGATTTGAGTTCTTCAAGTTGCTTCCAACTGAACGGTTCCCCAATCTACGTGACCTCGGACTGAAAATAACTTCTAAGTTCGGGAGCACATATTTATGTGAAAGTGCTTTTTCGGTGATGAACTCTATCAAAAATCACCACAGGACTCTCTCTTTGACAGTTCACTGTTAGACCTTCTTCGGCTGGCAACGACTAACATCGATGTCGACATTCCTGCCCTTGTAAAGAACGCTGATAGGCCTCAGTTTTCACATTAAAATGTAAGTAAGTTGTTTGTAATTGTAATTAATTGTTCAACTATTAACTGTAATTGAATATAACAGGCTATTGTTCAACTTTTTCAAACTGCGGCCCGCCAGGTGATCAGTGACCGAAATTCTGGCCCGAGGGCTCTTAGCAGTTGGACAGCCCTGATCTAGCCAGCTCAATATCAACACGTCCCTCCAGGCAGTAGCTGCGCGTGTTCACCTTCACTCGTTGGTCACAGTCTGTTCTATGTACACTCCACCTTCTTATGACTTGAGAAGCGTGGAATTGCAGACATTGATAGATCAACTCCCTCCCCCATTTCTCATCTTGGGGGATTTCAATGGCCGCAATCCTCTCTGGGGGAGTCCAGACACCAACAGTAGAGGATTGATAATCGAAAATTCTATCAGTGACAATGATCTATGCATTCTTAATAATGGTGAAAATACCTATTTCCATCTTCCGACGCAGACTTACCATGCCATCGATCTTGCAGTATGCTCACCTTCTCTTCTGCCACTGTGGGATTTCCATGCTGAACGTGGACTCTACACCAGTGGCCACTTCCCGATCAAGTTAACATTTACTGGACGCTGCAGCTACAGTGAGCAGCAGCAAGTCCGCTATCGCCTTGATCGAGCTGACTGGGCAGCATTTACTCAGTTGGCAGAAATAACTTTGGAAGTAGTGAATGATTCTGACATCGATGTAGCAGTAAGCCGAGTAACCGACATTATCTTGAATGCAGCGAAAACTGCTATACATGAACCACCAAGAGAAGGATTATATTTCCGAAGCCTTAGTGGAACTCTGATTGCCAGGCAGCCTATAAAAAACAGAAAAAAGCACGGAACACATTTCGTCGATATCCGACCACACAAAATCTTGTGGCACTCAAACGAGCTCGTGCTGAAGCTCGGAGGATAAGACGGAAAAGCCAGCGTGACTCGTGGCAAGCCTACGTCAGCACTATCACGACGTCTACCCCATCTAAAACCGTATGGGGAAAAATAAAAAAAATTGCTGGAAACTATACACTATCATGTGTTCCGATTCTAGAGAAAAATGGGCAAACATTATCAGACCTCAAGGAAGTAGCTGACTGCTTGGGGACTCATTTGGCGGAAGTCTCCAAGGCAGGCAATTATAGCTCAAAATTTTTAACTTTAAAATCCCTTAAGGAACGAAAAATCCTTAATTTTAACTCAAACTTTTTATACTCATACAATCATAATTTTACTTTTAAAGAACTTGTTGCAACTTTGAAAAATACTCGCAATACTTCACCCAGACCGGACGAAATACATAATAGCATGCTGACAAATTTGAGTAAAACCTCCCTAGAAAATATACTACATCTGTTTAATAGAATTTGGACTGAGCAACGTTTTCCAACAACTTGGACTCAAGCAACAATCATACCTCTACTGAAACCGAATAAACCACCCAATCAACCAGCAAGCTATAGGCCTATAGCTCTTACAAGTTGCCTATGCAAATTGATGGAACGGATGGTTAACGCTAGACTGATTTTCATTCTCGAGTCCAATCATCTGATATCTTCTTTTCAAAGTGGATTCCGGAGCGGCAAAAGCACAATTGAGAACTTAATGCTTCTTGAAACATCAATTAGAGAAGCCTTCCTTAAACGTAAGCATCTCGTGAGCGTATTCTTTGACATTGAAAAAGCATATGACCGTATTTGGAGATATGGGATACTCAAAACCCTACACGAGTATGGGTTACGAGGTAACCTCCCCATCTTCCTCTCCAACTTTCTGAAACATCGATCTTTTCGTGTACGTGTCAAGTCTATTCTGTCGAATACCTTCATTCAAGAAGAAGGGATACCCCAGGAAGTGTGCTGAGTGTAACTCTCTTCCTAATAGCAATCAATAGCTTAGTCGAGCAACTGCCTCCCGCTGTCAAAGGTACCATGTTTGTTGATTTTCAAATCTCCTTCTCTTCACCGAACATGAGTATCATTGAAAGACAGCTTCAAATATCCATTAATAAAATCACGCAATGGGCAGAGGAAAACGGTTTTTCTTTCTCGGCTCAAAAAACATTCTGCATTCATTTTTGCCGTAAAAGAGGTCTTCATCCAGAACCGAGCCTTTTCATTAATAACCAACCGGTATCTGTTAAGGACCAAGGAAAATTTTTTGGTCTCACACTTGATAACAAACTTAACCAGTTAAGCGGCTGCGACGTAATAATACGTTCGAAGCGGCAGGCTTTCCTGCAAAACACCAGAAGTTTTTCCCCCTTGTAGGAAGTGAAGCATGAAGGAATCGGTGGACAGGAGGGCGTGAAAAGTATGCTCCCACTCTTTTGTCAGACTCCGTGTCATTTTCTCTCCAGCCAGGAGTAAATTGACCTTGATTTTCAAGTCATGTTTCTTTTGAAATACCTGTATATTGTCTAACTCCGAATTTTTCGTACTTACAAGTTTACAAATAAAAATAATTTCTTATAATTCCTTGGAATGGTAGTTTTTAATATTTAAATCGATTGGATTATACTAAAAAAAGATCATTGAAATTGTTGTAAGATCTTATGATTTGTCTAATCAATATCGATTAAGCTGTAATGTAAAATTTTTCATTGTTAATTCAATTGCTACTACGGAACTAAGTATGGGCATTATTGCTGCAATTTAGGCTTGTATGGAAAAATCTCGTGGAAATGCTTTCCTAGTAATTTTAAAACTCGTATAATAGAACAGAGGAATTTCGTTACAACGAAGTGGACCACAAAGCTGTTCGTAATAGCGAGAGTTTCGTTGTAGTTGAATTCAAGCAATAAAACGGAAATTAAAAAGGTACTGAACACTGATTTCGTTTAAATCATATTTCGTATTACTGATATTCGCTGCCACGAAGTTTTATCGTATAAGAGAAATAAAAAAGGTTTGACGACATTAGATAATAAAAAAATGTTTTATAGTTTTATATTCCTCTGTTTCTAAACAAATCGGTTATTTTATTCTTTTGACAGTGATTGAGAGAACCGAATGTGGTTGAAGACTTACGCATATTAACACTAAAACTATAAGAAACGTCCCCGTAAAATAATGCTCAGCTAATGTATATAAATGTTACCAGTAATACAGTATTAGAAATAGTAACCATATTTTACTCAATAATGAGCATATTAAAATTTTATTTTTTATTTATCCATAGCATGAAAGAAAGACATTATTTTCGGTTAAAAACTTTTGGATTTTATGTACATCTCTTCAATGTGAGGATTGGGTTTCGCCACTTTCCAATTTTTGGATGAATTAAATTTTTTCTTCTACAGAAAATGCTTTTCGTTTACTTCCGCTAGCCATGCTGGTTACTACGAAGTTCACATTCTTATCACTATCAGCAAAGCAATGGAAGAGAGGCTAAAAATCAGAGCAAACGCTTGAATGATCAATAATTTCGTCCTTTGACTAACACCAGTTGCAAATTGAGGGAGCTAGCGGCTCCTTCCTCCCTCCCCTTTGAAGAAACAGCTGCTTATCAAAGGAACAATAAGGAAGCATTTGGGGTTTATACTGGGTATTTCCGGGTAAAAGGTGTAAGCATTGTAGAAGATGGTGTTTGCTTAGAGAACAATCGCTAAAGAATATCACTGGGACTGAGCAAAAAAAAAAAACCTTGAAATTTCAAAGATTTTAGGATCGTTACACCCGATTTTTCAGCTAACGTGGATCGTTATAAGAGTACAAAATTAAATTAATGACAAAGGGTTTCAGTTCGGTCTAAAGAGAAGGTTCGCTATAGAGGGGTTTGACTTGAAAAAAATAGTTGAAATGTGACAAATTTAACAAAGTTATTTTTAGAGTAAAACCTACAATCCCATGTGATCTAGTGGTTACGAACACTCCCTTTGACCCTAGTGACCAAACTTGACATCCAATATGGGATGAAATTGATCACTCTTTGCAAAAAAAAAAAAAAAAAAAGCATGAGACGGCATGAAAAAAAATAATCATTTCAAACGCATTCCTTACAAGTATAAAACGAAAACCACAGTTGAAATAAATAAAAATAAATAAACAATAGTAAAGTAAAGTTGTATCTAACAAAAAGGAAAAAAAAAAGAGAATACAACAATAAAATTAGTTAAGATCTCTGATCGATTTCACGAATTATCTGTCATTAACACTTAGAAATTGAAATTCTTGAGTTGGGAAGACAAATAATCAGCTCTGAGCTGAAATCCATATTCATTATATCCATTGCATTATTCATTTTGAAGCATTCATTTAATCAATAGGTCAAGATAATTTATTATGTTATAATAATTTTGAAGAAAAATTGAAAAGGTAAAATTTCTTTAGATTTATGTGAACCCAAGCAAGGTTTTTACTTCGGTGTGCACTCTATCTCGCCTAAAACTGATAACGCGAGCTACTTTGATGGGTGGGTCACGCCCTACGGAGAGAGATAACGTCAATCAAAAGAGGGTGACAATTTCCGGATTTCAAGAAGGGTTTTGCAGGGATTTTTTTTGTCCCTACCAACCCCCTTTCCACTAGAAACGTGTTGGTGGTTGTTAAGTTATACGTCGGCCATTTTTTTACTCCTGCTTTCTGTAAGGTCGATAACATCTCAAAATGAGTGCGATACATCGAATCGAGCCGGGGAGGCAAACTTTTAATTTATCAAGATCACATGTATAGGATTAATAGGAAAGTAAAAAGTAAACTCTACTGGAAATGCGCGGAGAGCAAGTGTAAGGCATCTATAATAATTGAAGATGACAATATTAAGAGTATTAAAAACGGTGTTAAAAATGGTGTTTCACTTGAATTCGGCCCTAAAAACCATTCACTTGACGTGAACGGTGTTAGCCGATCGTTAATAGAGTCCCATATGAAAAGCACGGAATGACACCGTTTGTTTGCTCGGGAAGCTTGAGCTTCCCCTCAGAAATTTCAAAGGGCCCAAAAAGGACAGGAAAACTGCTTAAAAATTCCAGTTCCCTCATTTTAATTCGATTTTAAAGATAATTTGTTCAATATAGTTTGGCAGAACTGTATTCTCTGGATTTTTATGCTAATTTTACAAAGTGATAATTCTTATTCAATGACAAACCACCTTCATTTGCTGAGAATTATAATGGTAGCATATAGGCTAAACTTTAATCTTAATTTTGCTGGGCCTTAGGAATAATCTTTGTAGCATTAATGAGTTTTCCGAAAATTTTCTTTTAACGAAAAGTGGAGGGCCCCTACAGGAGACTGAGCTTCCCCTTACTTCAGAGGTTAATCGGGCCCTGCTCCTGACCCCACAATATAACTGGCCTAGCTATCTTACCACTGTTCTGAGGCCTATACATTAGGGTGAGTCGAAAAAATCGATTTTTTTATTTCGAAATCGCATTACCTCTCAAAAGTTGTGGTTTAGTATCCACAACTTGGGAAAAATAAGAAAAAAATTATAAGTTGACGTCTTCGGTTCGCGCATGAGGCTCAAAGTTGGAAAAAATATGTTAAAAATGGAAATTTTCAAAAGGAAAAAAGAAAAAAAAAATTGTAACTTTTTATAATGCAACTGTCATAAGCTGTAAATATTTTGTGCATTTTTAATCTAAGAAAATATTTTATAGCTTTTACATACCATCATTAGTTTGCAGATCAGCCTTAAATTGGGCTAAAATCGCCTACAATGTCAAATTTCGAAAATATCGATTTTTTTTATTTCGAAATCGCATTAACTCTCAAAAGTTGTGGTTTGGTATCCAAAATTTGGGAAAAATAAATAAAAAATCTAAGTTGACTACTTCGGTTCGCGCATGAGGCTCAAAGTTGGAAAATATATGCTAAAAATGGAAAATTTCAAAAAATAATTTGAAAAAAAAAGTAATTTTTTTTCTATTGAAACTGCTTTAAATTGTTAGTAGATAACATAAGTTGAACCCAAAAAATTATATATGACTATTAGAAGATACATTCTGTTTGTGCATAAGGCTCAAGATATGAAAAAAAAATGCCAAAAACTGAACCGGAACGCACTATGTCGGCGCTGTGCCGGTATATTTTTGTTCTGCAGCCGACTTTTCTAGACATTACACATATTCTAGGAGACAGTTCGAAGTCCCTGCAGTCTGCACTCCCTTTGGTTGTCACTTAGTCAGCTAGACCCGCCAAACAAACAGCATCTTTAATTAGCAACTGAAAGTGAATCAAAAAGTGCAGCGTGTTTAGCTTTGGGTGAGTTTTTTTTTGTAACTTTATAGCATATTTTTATGCTCAAGTTTTGTTATACTGTTCTCCGTTCTCCGAATAATAAATAATGGAACCCCGGAAAACTTCTAAACGTTTAATTATTTGTCCGTTTTTCGGTGTACCGAAAGGGTTAAGTCAAAGTGTTTTAACCACATGTGCACATGTGTTGTTAGCTTGCTTTGAAGAAAAATCGCAATCTGTAAAAGGCGAACCTTTTTCAAGGATTTCAGATTGCATATCTGCTTAAATAGCAGAAATTTACTGCAAAGCTTCTATACCAACGGTCAGTCATGTACGTATTGTAAAATTGATAAAGGATTACCATAATACTACACTTTGAGAAAGTCATTTAGTCGTGATAAAGATAAATTGAACTTCAAGACAAAACTCAATCATTTTGTTAATTAAGCGAAGTCTAAACTTTTTGACGTTGCTTCTTTCAGATGTGCAATGAATTTTTCGTGTTCTTGTGCTAAAAAGCCATCTCTTGTAGATGTACACTATACATCTGTACATTGGTATAGAACGCACATTGGTATTACCACTGTACATTGGTACATTGGTATAGAAGCTTTGCAGTAAATTTCTGCTATTTAAGCAGATATGCAATCTGAAATCCTTGAAAAAGGTTCGCCTTTTGCGATTTTTCTTCAAAACAAGTTAACAACACATCTGCACATGTGGGTAAAACACTTTGACTTAACTTGACCTTACACTTTGACCTTTCGGTGCACCAAAAAACGGACAAATAATTAAACGTTTAGAAGTTTTCCGGGGTTCCATTATTTATTATTCGGAGAACGGAGAACAGTATAACAAAACTTGAGCATAAAAATATGCTATAAAGTTATAAAAAAAAAACTCACCCAAAGCTAAACACGCTGCACTTTTTGATTCACTTTCAGTTGCTAATTAAAGATGCTGTTTGTTTGGCGGGTCTAGCTGACTAAGTGACAACCAAAGGGAGTGCAGACTGCAGGGACTTTGAACTGTCTCCTAGAATATGTGTAATGTCTAGAAAAGTCGGCTGTAGAACAAAAATATACCGGCACAGCGCCGACATAGTGCGTTCCGGTTCAGTTTTTGGCATTTTTTTTTTCATATCTTGAGCCTTATGCACAAACAGAATGTATCTTCTAATAGTCATATATAATTTTTTGGGTTCAACTTATGTTATCTACTAACAATTTAAAGCAGTTTCGATAGAAAAAAAATTACTTTTTTTTCAAATTATTTTTTGAAAATTTCCATTTTTAGCATATATTTTCCAACTTTGAGCCTCATGCGCGAACCGAAGTAGTCAACTTAGATTTTTTATTTATTTTTCCCAAATTTTGGATACAAAACCACAACTTTTGAGAGTTAATGCGATTTCGAAATAAAAAAATCGATTTTTTCGACTCACCCTACTATACATGTATGTCTGATTGTTGCTCTGAGATGAGATGGAAACATATTTTAACTCCTATTAAACTGTAGGTAATCAATGATGAAAAGTTCACAGTTAAATTTCTTCACTAGAATTAGAGAATACATATTTGTTTTTCCGAAACTGAAAAGCATAAACAGGTTTTGAAACATTTTCTACTAATCTATTTCAAGTTTTTTTTTAACAATTATTTTAAAATATTTTAATTATTCATAAAAAACCAATGAAATTTTAAATTATTTTTCTGATTTTACTCACAATTATAATTTATTTCAATTTTTCTGTTTTTTAGTAAATTTTTTGCTATCCAGCTATTTTTCTAGTTTTTTCAGTTTTTTTTTTTTTTTTTCATTTTTGCCGGTTCTTAGAAGTTTTTGCCACTGTCCCAAGCAAAATGCCCAACCCTATTCAAAATTGAAAAAAGAAGGCTATTTTGAGACAAAAAAATTTGAATTTTGAGCTTTTTGGATTTCTTTTAAATTTCAAAACCCCGCCCATGTGAATTCTGTGCATCGAGGAATCTCTGTGACCAAGTTTGATAAAAATCCGAAGAAAACTGAATTTGTATATGGAACAAACATACATACAGTAAACAAACAAACACACATACATCCATTTTTATATATATAGACTGAAACTATCATCGTAAAAATGACTACAGCATTTTTCAGATTGCATATCAAGTCTCAAATCAAATGCTTAACCAGAAAATGAATTATAAGTATTAGGGATGCAGCGAATAATAAATTGGCAGAATACCGAATATTCGGCCAAACTCAAGGCCGAATATTCGGCTATTCGGCCGCCGAATAGTTTACTTGTTTTTGTTAATAAACAAAGCTCATGTTAGATTTAAAGTATACTTTTGTATGGTTATGAGTTCAATAGACATTATTAAAGATATTTTTTTTTTAATTTGGAGCAATTTTTTTGAAAATGGTAGCTTTAGTTCAATCTTTAAAAATATTCGGTCATATTCGGCCAAAAAATTACTAAAAAAGAAGACCAAAGAAGAATGTATTTCCTTACCAATTGTTCTTAAAGATCAAAGGTCTATATTTAAGCTTCTAAAAAAGTAATTCATAAAGTTCTTCCAAATAAATAAGGGAAAAAATAAACTGAAATTATTCAGTATGGAAATAAATCATATAATTTTTTATTGTATTTAGTGTTTACATTTACCGAAATTGGCAGCAACAAACCATATTTCTCTATGAGAAGTGTTAACATTTGAAGGTATTCCAGTACAGAAAATATTATTATATTTAGAAAAATCTAGACTTTTATCCCTGTAGGCACCAAGAGAAAAACGGACTGTTATCGTTCTTAGAAACCTAATTTGGAAAAACGAAATGGTTTTAAGTTATGAGAATTAAATTTCCTAACCTATATTAACAGGCCAGAAAGTGCATTTCAGAAGATGTTCACTACATGTACCAAATGTAACACTTATTTTCCAAATCTGGTAAAGTTTTAAAAAAAGAAAAAAAAGGAGACCTATCTCCTAAAAATGTTTTTTGCATCATAATCTGTGTGCACAGAAAAAACTCAGCTATATGATTTTCACAATTGCAAAGAATATTTTTAAAATGTTAGGGAAATTAACAATGCTATTTTTATATTTTAAATTATCATATTCAATTTTTCTTAAATAAAAGATTTGGAAAGAAGCATATTACTATTCCATTTTTATACGTATTTTATTTTGATAAAGAAAGAGCTGACGATTGTTTTATGTATGATTTATGCTTATATTTTATCAATTTAAATCTTTTATGTATAAGAATTAGTTTGATAAAATAAGTATACCAACCCTTGTAATATGCAAGATAAAGTACACTTTGTTTTTCTGCTTTATCCTATGATTTGAATAGATTTATTTTGTGTGTTAAGATGGTCAAGGCTTGTAGTACATGCAGTTTAAGTTGACAATAAAATTAGTGAATACCCTCAAAAATGGCAAAGTATCATAGAAAAACAAGATTTCAATTAAAATACCCATTTAACATTAAAATAATAATTAAAAATATTTAAAACTTTCAAATTGCTAAAATTAAATACTTTTTTGCACAGAATTCGACCAAGGCCGAATAGTTAAATAGGTATTCGGCCAAAGCCGATATTCGGCGGACGGGCCGAATAGGCCGAATATTCGTTGCATCACTAATAAGTATATTAATGTATTGAAACTATTTTTGGTCTGATACATAGGATACGTTTTCTTTATAAAGTAAGAACAGTATACAGAAATAAAGTTTTGGAAAAATTTTCTTGGAATACGTCAAATTTAATGGCCAATCTCTTTGATAAAAATCCATTTGTCCACCCTTATACCACGATATGTTATTTTTTAGTTTTTTTTTAGTTTACTATATTGGTGTTTCTAAATAGTGAGATTCAAATGAAAACATCTGCCACGCCCACTGTCACAGATGGTCGCAGCCAAAATGTTTTTTTTTTTTAGTTACAGGAAGGTTCAAACTATTTGCCAATATAGGTTTAAGCTCACCGGAAGCCGCCGATAAAAGTGTATGCCTCAATATATTTCATAATATTTTTTCGTAATTACTTTTTTTTTTCACTTCATATAATTTTAAATTTTTGTTTAGTTTTAATTATTATTTCTGATGTAATCTGCACCCTATAAGTATGAGAGACCAAATGTCAAATGAGTTTTTATAAATTCAAGCTCGGATTACTGAACGTATGAATTAAAACTGCAATATAGGGTCACGTCCAAAATTAATTAGAAACGTAATTTTTCAACATTCTTGGCTTATTTTCGGTAATATGCAATTTTTTTCCAAATAAATCTTCTGGACTATGTTACTACAACTCAAGGGCTAAGTAATTACGGCATTAAAATTTTTCTATGTTCGAACTTTGAAATGCCTATTTTTTTCCGCCCTCGAACCACTGTGCGACATCCTGCAAAAGATTTGAAGGCTCTTTGGAGATTAATTTGGAAAAGCAGGATCTTATTTAAGGTCGTGGAGTTATAAAGGGGTGGTGGGTCGCAATAATTGCTATTACTGGCGGGCTGTAGCCTGGGGAGGTTGTACTTCTATATTAACATATAAGACAACGTGAGAAAGATTTACAGTACCAAGAGAGGAAGTAACACCCAGGGTACTGACGGGAATCGAACCTTCGACCTCCATCTTTCGAGGAGAAACTTCTACCTCTGAGCCACCGAGGCCCCAATGTATGGGTCAAATGCCTAAATACATCGAAATTTACATAATTTACTATTAAAATGCATACGATGTGACCATAAATGTGTACACAAATTCGAAAACAGAAGGGTGCAGCGAGGGGTGCCTTGATGGGAGGTCACGAGAGGTCGTTGTGATCATCCAGAAATTTCCTTATTCGGCAATTTTGTCCGACAATTTCGCAGATTTTGAGACATAGCTGCAATTTTTAAATGGCCGAGTGTCCATTTTCATCAGCTTAATTTAAGTATGCATATCCGTATTTTATCATTCGCCAAAATTTGGAGTTCCATTCGTAAAATTCAGAATTTGTGCTCTCCCAAAACTGAAACTCCGGAGCTCCCTTATGTGCAGCCAGTTGTTCCTACATTTGTAGAAAAATAAAAGCACCTTCAACGTTGACATCTAACTTGTTTAAGTGATGTTGTCATCTTTAGCTCGCTTGAAGCTATTTAACTGTATACACGTTTCATATTTTTGCTACGCGTATGTTACACCAAAATATTGTAAAATTTAGTTCAATGTTTTTCTCTGAACACATCGGTACCCTTTTTTGATGCATCATACGACTATTTTTTATAGTTAAGATCATCTGACACCTCGTGTAGCATAGATGATCTAACTTACTATAGCGTTGCTAGAACGTGATAAAACGTTTATTTGAACCAAATCAATGTAAGTGTTGCATGCATTTTAATAAAAATTACATACACGTGTTTCGAAGCTATTTTTATCTCACAAGTATTTTTTCTCACCGAAAAATCAGTTCTTTATACAATAGATGACTGTCAATTGAATCAGTGGTCTGCTTTAATGAATCAAATCGTCAAAAACAAAACATGATTAAGTTTTATGGAATTAGCTGATTTATTGAATTAACTACTTTATTGATTCAAATCTTTAAACAAAACTCTAAATACGTATGAGCAATATTCATTGCAAAGTTGTGCCTTACTTACATATTGTTCTTCAATGTATTTCCTGTTATTGTGATTTCCCTTGTATATATGACAAAGATCACATACAAAAATCATTCTTCGTCATGCGGAAAATTCTTTAGTATTTACCAAAATTTATAACTAATGTCTAGAACATTTTATGAATGTACTAAAGAAGCGACTAACTTACCTGTCTGTAGATAAATTCATAGATAGACGACTAGCTAAATAAATAGGTAGATAAATAGATAAAATAGATTGCTTAAAAGGTCTTGAACTTACCTTCCAACAATTGACACATGCATCCTCCAATGAGCCATCCCAAAATTAGGACACCAGCAAAGTAGTACTTCATTTTCGTCATTAATGATGTAGCGAATAATGATGTAACAAAATCTATAAATAAATTTTGAAAATCATTAAATTAAGAAAAATATACTTTTAACATATCTCGTAAAATATATTTTAAAGCAAAATATCATTTTTATGACTGATAGTTTTTGCCGACTGATAATTTCCTATGATATAAATTACTTAGAATCCAAATATCACCAACTGGTATTTTTGCCAAAAATACTTTTAATTAAAAAAATAAAAGAAAATAAATCACATTAATCAAATGAAACGACTTCTATTAAAGACAAATAAAATTGCCTACGTTAAGAATAAGACTATTTTAAAACTCATTGACCGAACGAAACATCTTAAAGGAACAGCAAAGTATTTTACTGAAAATGATTTATATATTTAAATCACTTTTTAAATTTTAAAAGAAAAAAACATGTATTACATATCAGTCAAATGAAATATTTTAGCCGATAAATTCACAAAATACAGTGATTAAAAATATTTAAAAAGTATATAGCTCACTCCCAGATGCATTGGTTATTTAAGGGCATCCTTTAAAGGCCAATGTCAATACCTGAACCGCCCAGAAACGTTCGGCGGCGTAATATTAACTGACCTCCAAATTGCTACCATTCAACTAAAAAGGGTACATTATGCTTATAACGAGCTCTCTTTCGTTTCCTATATCTCTGTTACTTCGCTAAATAGACAACCCTGTTATTACTCGCAGAGCATTCAGACTTACTCCCGCTCTCTCGTGTAAGATAGCGGCCTTGAAAATATTTTTACTATTGCAAACACCTTCCGCAAGCAAAAAGATGACCTATTTCGACAATTATATTTTTTTTTGATGGAAACGTTGGTGAAATGTGTGAAAATGACTGCATACTACCAGAAATGTATGAAAAAGTTGGTGAGTAAAATAATAGCTGAGTAGCTTCAATGTCTCCATTGTTTTTCTGGTCTCAAAATGCTCTCTCAGACATTATTTACACAGCGTACAAGTTTTGGTGATAATAAATACTTAATAAACAATTGTTTCGTTGTTAGGTCCTTTTGCTTTGTGTTTGTTTTTATTGTACGTAAATGTCGTTATTTAAATTAAAGAAGATAAAAGTGTAGAAATATTTATCCCGTTTTAGATTAGCGAATGATTTTTTTTCTTTCAATTTTACTTAAAGCATTTAAGCCAAATTTTTAACACTAAAATTTTTAAAATAACTTGAATAATGTAGTACAGTTAATCACCCAAGCTATGTAACCGAAAGTGTGTTTATTTTTTATTGTACGTAAATGTGGTTATTTAAATTTAAAAAAGATTAAAGTGTTGAAATATTAATCCCGTTTAAGATTAGAGAAGGATTTTTTCTTTCAATTTTACTTCAAGCATTTAAGCTGAATTTTTAACACTAACATTTATAAAAATAACTTAAATAATGTACTATAGTTAATTACCTAAGTTATTTGACCGGATAGATGATATCCGGCATTCTATAGAACGCGAGGAGTGAAAAGAAAGCATCGAGTAGAACACCTGGCTTAGACATTGTACAGAATGCATAGACATTAGGGTGAGTCGAAAAAATCGATTTTTTTATTTCGAAATCGCATTACCTCTCAAAAGTTGTGGTTTAGTATCCACAACTTGGGAAAAATAAGAAAAAAATTCTAAGTTGACGTCTTCGGTTCGCGCATGAGGCTCAAAGTTGGAAAAAATATGTTAAAAATGGAAATTTTCAAAAAGAAAAAAGAAAAAAAAAACTGTAACTTTTTATAATGCAAATACCATAAGCTGTAAATATTTTGTGCATTTTTAATCCAAAAAAAATATTTTATAGCGTTTACATACGATCTTTAGTTTGCACATCAGCCTTAAATTGGGCTAAAATCGCCTACAATGTCAAATTTCGAAAATATCGATTTTTTTTACTTCGAAATCGCATTACCTCTCAAAAGTTGTGGTTTGGTATCCAAAATTTGGGAAAAATAAATAAAAAATCTAAGTTGACTACTTCGGTTCGCGCATGAGGCTCAAAGTTGGAAAATATATGCTAAAAATGGAAATTTTCAAAAAATAATTTGAAAAAAAAGTAATTTTTTTTCTATCGAAACTGCTTTAAATTGTTAGTAGATAACATAAGTTGAACCCAAAAAATTATATATAACTTTTAGAAGATACATTCTGTTTGTGCATAAGGCTCAAGATATGAAAAAAAACGTCAAAAACTGAACCAGAACGCACTATGTCGGCGCTGTGCCGGTATATTTTTATTCTACAGCCGACTTGTCTAGACATTACACATATTCTAGAAGTCAGTTCAAAGTCCCGGCAGTCTGCAATCCTTTTGGTTGTCACTTAGTCAGCTAGACCCGCCAAACAAACAGCATCTTTAATTAGCAACTGAAAGTGAATCAATAAGTGCAGCGTGTTTAGCTTTGGGTGAGTTTTTTTTGTAACTTTATAGCATATTTTTATGCTCAAGTTTTGTTATACTGTTCTCCGTTCTCCGAATAATAAATAATGGAACCCCGGAAAACTTCTAAACGTTTAATTATTTGTCCGTTTTTTTGGTGTACCGAAAGGGTTAAGTCAAAGTGTTTTAACCACATGTGCAGATGTGTTGTTAGCTTGCTTTGAAGAAAAATCGCAATCTGTAAAAGGCGAACCTTTTTCAAGGATTTCAGATTGCATAGCTCATAGAAGAAATTTACTGCAAAGCTTCTATACCAACGGTCAGTCATGTACGTATTGTAAAATTGATAAAGGATTACCATAATACTACACTTTGAGAAAGTCATTTAGTCGTGATAAAGATAAATTGAACTTCAAGACAAAACTCAATCATTTTGTTAATTAAGCGAAGTCTAAACTTTTTGACGTTGCTTCTTTCAGGTGTGCAATGAATTTTTCGTGTTCTTGTGCTAAAAAGCCAATCTCTTGTAGATGTACACTATACATCTGTACGTTGGTACAGAACGCACATTGGTATTACCACTGTACATTGGTATAGAAGCTTTGCAGTAAATTTCTGCTATTTAAGCAGATATGCAATCTGAAATCCTTGAAAAAGGTTCGCCTTTTACAGATTGCGATTTTTCTTCAAAACAAGTTAATAACACATCTGCACATGTGGGTAAAACACTTTGACTTAACCCTTTCGGTGCACCAAAAAACGGACAAACAATTAGACGTTTAGAAGTTTTCCGGGGCTCCATTATTTATTAGTCGGAGAACGGAGAACAGTATAACAAAACTTGAGCATAAAAATATACTATAAAGTTACAAAAAAAACTCACCCAAAGCTAAACACGCTGTACTTTTTGATCCACTTTCAGTTGCTAATTAAAGATACTGTTTGTTTGGCAGGTATAAAGCTGACTAAGTGACAACCAAAGGGAGTGCAGACTGCAGGGACTTCGAACTGTCTCCTAAAATATGTGTAATGTCTAGACAAGTCGGCTGTAGAATAAAAATATACCGGCACAGTGCCGACGTAGTGCGTTCTGGTTCAGTTTTTGACTTTTTTTTTTCATATTTTGAGCCTTATGCACAAACAGAATGTATCTTCTAAAAGTTATGTGTATATTTTTCGGTTCAAATTTTGTTATCTACCAACAATTTGATTCAGATTCGATAGAAAACAATTAGTTTTTTTTTTTTCAAATTATTTTTTGAAAATTTCCATTTTTAGCATATATTTTCCAATGAGCCTTATGCGCGAACCGAAGGAGTCAACTTAGATTTTTTTTTATTATTTTTCCCAAATTTTGGATACCAAACCACAATTTTTGAGAGGTAATGCGATTTTGAAATAAAAAAAAATCGATATTTTCGAAATTTGACATTGTAGGCGATTTTAGCCCAATTTAAGGCTGATCTGCAAACTAATGATGGTATGTAAAAGCTATAAAATATTTTTTTACATTAAAAATGCACAAAATATTTACAGCTTATGACAGTTGCATTATAAAAAGTTAAAATTTTTTTTTTCTTTTTTCCTTTTGAAAATTTCCATTTTTAACATATTTTTTCCAACTTTAAGCCTCATGCGCGAACCGAAGACGTCAACTTAGAATTTTTTTCTTATTTTTCCCAAGTTGTAGATACTAAACCACAACTTTTGAGAGGTAATGCGATTTCGAAATAAAAAAATCGATTTTTTCGACTCACCCTAATAGACATTACATTAGTACGCCAACTTCATACAAAATCGTTTATTTATATATAAACACATTTGCAGAAATTTTCAATATAATTTTCGTTAATTGTAAAATTAAATATTTTTAGGTCGCACAATATAAATTGATATACTCTTTTTTTAATATGTTTGTCGATGCTGGTGCAAAACAAATACTTTGTTATCAATATAGTCTTGGAGGGGGGAGAGAAATGTTGCTTACAATAACTTCAATATTAAATACTTGATTCTGTTTTCGTTTTTTTTTTTTTTTTTTTTCAGACTCTGCAATGCAGAATTTCCCTTACGGGCGATTCTCTGTAAACTCGTCATTTTCCATACCTAATTGTCCGGGTATGTTTTTTTAATGTTCATATAATATTAATAATATTGCTCTGGAAACGAATCTATTACTTTGTTTCGAAAGAGGGTCAGTTAAAGTTTGTTTTTCTGATAAACCACAATAGGGGGTAAATTGCCTATGCAGGGGACTGTGCCAGGGGATTGTGTTGCATTTTGTTGCGTAATATCTGCAAAGTAATTTGAATATAATTAGTTACGAAACTACCTATAAATTTAGACACAAATTGTGGATATAACTAATATGTTTCCTAATTAAAATTATTACATTGAAAAAATCCCTTCCCAGTGGAATGTTTTCGCAACGGCCCAGATGCATACTTTCATCACAAATGTGGCTCTCGAACTAAAAAAAGTAGCGTTTCAACACCGTTCTCGGCGATTTTAGCAAATTCACACTGACTACTTTAAATTTCAAGCCGAAAAACATTTGCAAGATTAACAGATTTTTTCTATTGTAGCTTTAATTTTGTGGCAGTGGACTGTTTCAAAAACTCTGGACAGAACGTACATGACCATTTTAAGTTTTAGAAATACGTAATAAGACCTTATTTCATGAAAAAGATATAGTTGCATTATTCTATTTTTAGATATTAGTTGAAGGGCTCGGGTGTAAAAATTGGTAACTACATTTTTAAAATCAAAGGTATGGCTTGTGAAAATTTCGAAAAATTACTGTAGGAAGTATTTTGATTTTAAAAAGAAAGTGCATGTGCGTAGGTACATTATTAAGGGATGTGGTTACCCCTAAACCCTGTAATATTTCTGTTCATATGAACACGTACCATTGTTTTCACCAAATGATTCGAGTTTTACAGTTTTGTCAGATACCACTATTTACGCCCGAGCCCTTCAATTGCCAAATGTATGTAGTGTTAATAGGTTTTAGAAATATTGGCTTTAAGTGTTAGACTATAGGATTGAGACAGCCAGGGGACTGTGTTTTTGGTGCTTAGATAATTTCTAGAAAAAAAATGTTATAGCTCCAAATACAAAGTTTTAATACTTTACTTGTATTAAGAGCAATAATTACTTCATTACATTTTATTACTTTAAAAATACTCCTTTCCGGACAGCCAATTACGAGTTTACAGAGAATCGCCCTTATACAATAACTTCAAATTTAACGCATCCATTGAAATCTTAGAAAATAGAAATCAAATTGAAACGTATAAACTGTAAGTTACTTGGTATTTTTATGAAACGGTAATTGAAAAAGTCTAGGATTGACAATTGAGGGCACACTGCTGACGTTCGCCATATTACATGCAAAGATTAATCTTTTTTTTTTCTTCACATAAACTCCTAATAAAACAGTAAATACTCATTGGCAATCTGCGAAAATGTTTACCACCACAGTGATATGGGCGATTCTCCGTAAACTGGTAATTTGCTGTCCGGACTGAGTATTTTAAAAATAACAAAGTGTAATAAAGTAATTATCGCTCTTAATACAAGTAAAGCATTAATACTTTGTGGCCCAATTGTATTTGGAGTGATAACAATTTAATTTTTTTTTCTAGAAATTATCTAAGCGCCAAAAACACAGTCCCCTGGCTGTCCCAAACCCATAGTCTAACTGTTAAAGATAGTATTTCAAAAAATCTATTAACACTACATAAATTTGGCAACTAATATCTAAAAATAGAATAATGAAGCTATATATTTCTTATGAAATAAGGTATAATTACGTATTTCTAAAACTTAAAATTGTCATGAAAATTCTGTCCAGAGTTTTTCCAAACAGTCCCCTGCAACATTTTCAAAGCTGTAATACGAAAAATCTATTACTTTTGCAAATTCTTTTTGACATGAAGTTTAAAGCAATCAGTGTGAATTTGCTGAAATTGCTGAGAACGGTGCTGAAACGATACTTAGTTTAGTTTGAGAGCCACATTTGTGATGAAAGTTGCCATCAGGATCGTTACGAAAACAGTCCTCTGGGAAGTGATTTTATTAATTTCAATTAGTTTAATTATGTGACATATTAGTTATTATGTCCACGATTTGTGCCTAAATTTATAAGTAGTCTCGTAACTAATTATGCTCCAATAGTTTTGCAGATATTACGCAACAAAGAGCAAAAACACAGTCACCTGGCACAGTCCCCTGCCTAGTTATACCAGGCGGGGGACTTACCCCCTATCACAATTTGTCAGAAAAACACAAGCTTCAATTGGCCCTCTTTCAAACCAAAGTAATAGATTCATTTTCTGAACAATAGTAAAATAATTATACGGACATTTCAAAAAACCATGCCCGGACAGATTTCGTGTGAAAAATGACGAGTTTACAGAGAATCGCCCATATAACAAATACTTCGTATCGGTTACTTTTCAGAGGCAACGTCTAAACTCTCTCAGCATACGTGTAGTAGTAATTTTCTATAGCCTTACTGAATTTCCATTAATAATTACCTACGCCGTCCAGTTTGAAAGCAAGGCTTATTTTTCGAGAAGGTAATTACGTCTTTGGTATGCTATGCCCATTAACTGCGACATTATTGGTGAAATGATTCAGGAAATTGAACCTTTCCCTGGGCAGGATGAAGTCACTGAATAAATTTATCTTCTTTTATTATTGATTTTCGTTAAGAGCAAGAATCTGAGAAACTGTCACGCCTAGCATTATGAGGTGATTCATGACCTCTCTGATTTTCTCCCAAAAATTACCAAATGTTTATTATCTTATTGAAAGACCAAATCCAGAATGTTTTGCTCTAAAGTTAAGTTGTTTAGTTTTTATGGATCCCTAAAGATGAAGGTGCGGCATCAAAAATTAAGCGGATTTTCAAGACATGGAAGTTGCCGTGAGCCAAAACTCTTTA